>CM069916.1:64619677-64754548 GCA_036172215.1 Camellia granthamiana | reverse complement strand
TAGACAATAACAACACCAAGAAAATTGCAAAACAGTTTTTCTTTTTTCGTTGGTAGATTGTGAATTTGATTCGATCAAATAAATGGTTGCTTTCTTGGACTAAATTATATGAGGCTAGTACTTCCGGAACTAATAGTTTTAGGATTATCAATCCCTTAAGATTACATATCATATTCCAAGTTTAGAATATCCTTAAATTAGGGAGCACGATTAGTAAAATCTTTATCTCATTTCATGTTTGTTTGGAATTATTTCGATATGGACTAAATGGTATAATAACCATAGTTCCATGGTATTTTAGCATCCTACCCTCAATCCGGAACTGTCAGTAGTGTTATCCCCTAAACAAACTTGGGAATGAAAATGGTGAAAGATAGTGAGCTGGACTTTAATGTTGGCATAAAAGATACATCTGATCTAAGCAAGTGCTAATAATATGTACAAAATATACATGAATCCCTAGCAGGCAACTTTAGTTGGCTAGATAAACAAAATTTCTTTAAGCTCTTTCATTTATATATAGCAAATTTTTTTTTTTCCTTTTTTTTTATAAACATATAGGAAGTAGAGGGCGATGAAGTATGGGCTGATGGATAAACCATGATCATGCATGCCTTTTTAATGAAAAACTCATTAGAAAGTTCTTTTGAGGAGGAAGAAAAAAAAACCTCGAGCATGCTGCACGTGCATTGGTGATTAACCGTAGTATCTTAGTAAAACATATATAGTCAGTTTTTCAAAACCTTGGGCATGTAAGGTACGAAGTACATTGCTACATAGGTCTGGTGAGACACGATCTAGTATAGAGTCTTGGGAATGCATTGTAAGGGTCTTGGTACACTAGATAGAGTGTTGAGATTGTTCAAATTGAAAGATTCCAATCACAAATGTAGGCATCGCTTATTATACTTGTTTTTTCTTTATTAGGATACTTGTTATATCACAGTGTACCAATTTTGGTATTTTTAACATTAGATGCGCATTACATTGGTCTCATGGTATTTTTCAAGCAAAATTAGTGAGTTTGCACATTCCCAGAGTTTAGAGATTAGATTGATAAGAAATTGGTAAACAATCGATCCCTGGCAAGGGATTAATAAGGGATCACTAAAGGATTGACCCCCTAGCAAGGGATTTCTAAGTGATTGAGCGTCACAGTGAGGAATTGATTGCCAATGCGCATTAAAATGTCAATTTTTATTTTAGAGATGAGAGATTGCTACGGAATTGCTAGGTGATCAATCACTCTACTGTCATAGTGTAGTGATCGATCACCGTAGTGAGAAAAGGCATAATTCAATTTGTTTTAGGTTTTTGAATTACCCATGTCTTATATATTTTGAACGACTAAAAGTTTTCTAGAGAGTTTTGAGCACTTATCTTTACATCTTCATGCAAAATACTCTTTTGAGTTTTTCCAGTTTCATGGTGATCTAGTAAATAAAGAAAGCTGGTCAAGTCAGTTTTGAGTTTGTAGAGCGTGGAAAGGATTTCAGAGTGAAGTAGGGCATGGTTGTAATTTTATTTTTTTGTCTGAGTCTTCTAAATTTTGATTTGTTTAGTGAATTATCTAGCATGTTGGGATCCCATGAGAGAGTTTTCTTGTAGGATCTTCATATCAAATCACTGTGTCTATTTATTCAGTAATGTATCTGATCACCCTTGATCTATAATTGAAATTGAATTTTTAATTACCCAAAATCTTCTAAAAACATATTTATCTTAGTGTTTAGCCTAATCACCTTCCCAAATAGGCATAATTTAATTTCTACAGATTTCAATATTTTAGCTAGTGATGCTATCCAATTGATTGTTGCATCAAGCTGGGATGTTCATATTTAAGATAGTGCCTTCTAGACTATAAAGTTGATCATCAATCTCATGGCCTTGCTTTAATTTTTTTTATTCTATTCTGCTAACTATTTCTTTCCTCTGCAGTTGCAAGCATTTAGCAGTTTAATCAAGAGATGGATGCTGTTGCTCATGATATCATGCAAAACCAAATAATTAAATAAAAACATGCTTGTAGTCTCAATTTCAAGAATTCATTTTATATCACTATACTGTTTTTTTTCCCTGACCAAAACTGATAGGTGATTGCAAGAGAGTGAAGACAAGAATAGACCAAGAAAATGGCAAGACAATTTTATTCATTGATAGATTGTGAATCAGTTCTCATCAAATAGTCTATGGGCTGTGAAGAAAATGAAGAAATAAACCTACACTGATACCACCACTCATACAACATAAATGATTTTGAAGCTCAAATTTTCTTTATTATGCTTCCGACAATTGTATGATCCCAAAATCAATCTTCTCTAAAGCAAAAATGGGAGAGAAGCTACTTCGATTAAGCTTCATTTAGGGCTTGAAGGAGGTGAAAGCAACAACTGAATTATGCCCGCCAAAGCCAAATGAGTTGGAGATAGCTGCAAGAAAGAAATTTGATTAGCAAATATAGGAATGTATGCAATATTTCTTGTTTTTCTTGCATAGTTTGTGCACAAGAGCAATTAATCGAAAGTTTCTTGGAAACACGTACCAACATTGACTTCGTGCTGTTTTTTCACATTTGGGACAGTGTCGACTGTGACATCGGGCTCCAAGTTCTACAAATATAAGGAAACAAACATACAGTTAATGAAACTAACAAAATGTATAGCATAATTGGAGAATTGGGTTTTTGGTGCATTACATTTTGGTTAATGGTTGGATGAAGCCAGCCAGTGTTGATTGCTTTAATGGTTGCAATGGCTTCCAATCCACCAGCAGCTCCAAGCCCATGCCCGATCATAGACTGAAAAACCAATTAAATGAGAAACTCAAACAAGTCAACTATGATCATCATTTTTAGTTCAACATTCAATCGATTTGATAAATAAACTGTTACTTTGTTCTGAAATTTTCCATCTAAAATTGCGAATAATTTTTTGTATGAATATGTGAATGGGGTTTAGGTTTTCTTGCCTTAGTTCCATTCATCTTCATCTCAGATGTGTCCTTAAAGACTTTCTTGAGAGCATTAACCTCCGCCAAATCCCCAGCTAGGGTAGATGTTGCATGAGCATTCACATAGTTCACCTGTGTTTTATCAATTTGCGAATATTAGCATCGAAATTTATGATTTATTACATTATAACTGATAAAAATATGCTTCTATTGTGTCGATAGATTTTAAGGAGACACTTTTTTACCTCCTCGGGGGAAACTCCAGCATCTTCCAAAGCCTTGGTTATACAAGATGAAACTCCAAGGCCATCTGCCCGAGGATCAGTCATGTGATGAGCATCACATGTTACTGCACCTCCCAAGTACTCTCCAATTATATTCGCTCCTCTTTTCATTGCATGCTCTAAGCTCTCCATAATCTTTCCTCAACCAAAACAAAGACAAACAGACATGAATTTCAGATGCAAAATGATAATAATATAGGACAAACACAAATAGGCCAAGTCACAAATGTAGTCACAACCAAGTATCAAATGACAGATTGGGTCTTAATTTAAAATACCAGAACACCAGAGCCTTCTCCCATGACAAAACCATCACGATCTTTATCCCACGGCCTGGAAGCTCTGTGGGGTTCATCGTTCCTTTGAGACAAAGCCCGACAAGCGATAAAGCCACCAATCCCAGAAGGCATGACAGCAGCCTCAGTCCCACCAGCAACCATGATATTTGCTTCGCCTCTTCTAATGTGATTTGCAGCGGCGTAAAAGCAGTAGTTTGCAGTTGCACAAGCTGTTGAAATTGAGTAATTGGGTCCCATTAAGCCGGTATCTATAGCTAATAATGCTGATCCCATGTTGGTGATCGAATAAGGAATGAAAAATGGAGATATCTTCTTATATCCCTTCTGCATAAGAGCCTCAACCCCATTGCTGAATGCTGTCAAACCTCCCATTCCTGTCCCCACTAGAACCCCAATTTTTGTTTTGTCCATCTGCAACATAAAATTGAGAAACTCAAGTATATGAAATTATCAATTTATCTTAGGTGAACTACAATTTTTGGTTTTTTTTTTTTGATGGGGGTTATGGGATATACAGTTTCAAGGACTTCAGGTCCGAGCTTGGCATCTTCAAGGGCTCTTTTCCCGGCAACCAAACAGTACCTCCAGCAATCATCTAGACGTCGATCATTCTTGCCATCAATGTAGCCTTTGGAAGAGAAGTTGCGAATCTGACCAGCAAATCGAACAGAGAAAGTCGAAGCATCGAATCTATCAATAAGAGTGATCCCACTTTCTCCATCAAGAAGTTTATTGTAGAATGTATCAATGTCATTGCCAAAAACTGAAACAAGGCCCATTCCTGTTATGACAATCCTTTTCTTGGGATCTGTTTCCCGTTTGGGAGCTGAAACAGTTGGAGAGGACATGGCCTTGATTCTACTGCATTTCGAGGCTGAGAATATGAAATTTTGTTTTAATTAGAACAAATATAAAAGTTAAATAAAAAATTGAATACTCTATTTTAAACTTGAATGCTTCACATGATGTTTGTGTAAATAATTAACTAGGTGTGCATTATTAGAAAGATTGAAGAACAACATATTTGAAAGAACCTAGAAGTACTTTCAGTAAAGAGCCCTGTTATTGCATTCAATGGTGCTAAAAAGTGGGCTCTCTGAACAATTGTGGGGCCTTATTTTCTGAACCAATGGAGAATTATGGAAAAGATTGACATAAAAAAAAAAGGCACATGAAAAATGGAACCTGCTCTTAAACACAGAGGTCAAGATTCATGTTTAAGGTTTAGAAATTCTGTGAAACGACGGTGTATTTTCATAAGGAGATTGATTCTGTGTATTGCTCAAATTTTGAATTCGACAATGTATTAATAGAAATTTGAAGTTGTCACTAAGTTCAGTTTCTGGGTGCTACAAATCTGATTACTAGACCATCCTCTCTTAACTATTTGTTATGGATAGGCAGAGAGTCCTATTGCCAATTTTGCAGCATTGTCAAGTGAATTGGAGGAACAATATCACAATTTTTATTCAATAAGATACTAAAGTTGACAATTGAGTCATTCCATACTACAAACCGTCGCAAGAAATCCTATGATAAATTAATACACATATAAACTATATAAAAATGTTATGCATCACTGGATTTTTATCACCATTTTGTATCAATGCCCATGTTGACTTTAGGCTTGGTTTTCATGGAGAATTTTGGATGTGAACAAAACAAAAAGTAGGAAGAAACTGAACCCAGGACTGAAAATAGCATTTAAAATATATATAAATTGGAAAGTGAAAAGGATGGTCAAAACCTGAAGTAGAAATGAACCCATTAGTTCTAGACCTAACTGAAGTCGCTTGCTTGCTCTCAACTGGTCTCAGCCCATTGTATTGAAACAGAGAAGCTCCATTGTTACATGACCCTTTGGTCTTCAACACCAAACCAGCAGAACAAGCACCAGCTATGCCTGCCATCTCTCTTCCTTTTTGAATCTTCTCTCTCTCTCTTTAAAAAAAGACTGATTTCATAGATACATATAGAGAGAGGAATGGGGGTGAGGGAGACACAGAGAACTTTGGATTGTCAGTGAGACAAACAATCATAAGAAGTGGTAGGAGAGTTAAACAATGAACCTTTTTTGGGTTTTCTTTGGACTTAGTTTTGGTTGTTTAGTCCGCCCAAATTTTTTCTATCATTACAGAACAAAATGGGCGTTGATTTTGATTTTGATTGCAAACCATTTGGACCCAAATGGAGGTAAAATTGAAGGAAAAAAAATAAAAACTAGTGAAGAACCCTTTTTATTACAAACAATCACTTTTACAGACACTTTGAAGCTTATGAAAAGACATTCTAACTACAAATTTTTGGCTTCAACTAGGCTTGGATACTCCTATCCTATTCATTTGGCTGCTTGTATAATCAATTACTAAAAATGTCATTGGTTTCACACACATGCACATAGTTTAATGCTACAATGCCAAGTTTTCTATTATTTGTTTTTATTTGATATATTAATCATGTCTTTGTATAATGTATGGAGGGTTGGATTTTTTTTTTTTTTTTGGTTACAGGAAAATCCTCCCACTCTCCCGCAAGTCCAAGGCAGCGCCCCATGAGGAGATCACCAGGGTGTCCTGTTGTCCGTTCCGAGTAAAAGACTATAACCTGGAAGCTTGTCCCGACCTCCCAAGGCAAGCTCCGCTTAAGTCAGGACTCGCACAACGGGGGAGAATTAAACCCACACCAAGTAGCTCATAAGGCATCCTTGAGGTCAACCTCCTAACCAACTGTGCTACGCCCAGGAGATCTTAAGTCAGGACTCGCACAACGGGGGAGAATTAAACCCACACCAAGTAGCTCATAAGGCATCCTTGAGGTCAACCTCCTAACTAACTGTGCTACGCCCAGGAGATTGGCCCAGAGGGAAGTTGAACCCAGGACCTAAGGGCTTAAACCCCAGGCCCTTACCAGGTTGCCACTCACCCCTGGGTTTAAAAAAAAAAAAAAAAAAAATGTTGGATTCATTATACCATTAAAATATACACATCAAATAAAAATTTTTGATACACAAAATTTCATTGATCATTAGTCTACTAATAATGCGGAATGATTACTACTTCCAACAATGTCTTCCAATTAATTCCAATTAGTTGGCAAGATCACTATCTACTAGGGTGTTTAAAAAAATCGGGGAATTGATAAATCCATTTAATCTAATATAAACTGTTGGTTTGATTTGATTTTTTTAGTTATGATTTTGGTTTTGAAAATGGTGAAGTCGTTCAAATCGATCCAATTCTCGGTTTTGAATCGAACCGGACCGTGACATATTTATTTATTATTATATATATTTTTATATAAAAAAATTTAAATATAAAATATTTCTTAAAATATTTAAAGGCAAATCATAATTGTAAAATTGATAAACTCTAATAAATTTAACCAAAACTAATTATTATAAATTTGTTTTTTTTTATCAACAAATTATTAATTTGTTTACTAACATAAAATACCTATTATATTTATTGTTATATAAAATTTATAAAATCGTAAATCGAACTGAACCGAATCGAACTGAACTAGGTTTTATGGTTCGGTTCTGGTCTAATTGCACAGGTTCATGGTTTGGTTATGGTTCTAATTTTTTTAAAACCGTAAAAAATAATTTAAATCTTAATTTACTCTAAAATAGGACCAATCCAATCCATGTACACCCTTTCATTTACCAAACACTAGTGGAAAAGATGTTATGCAAAGCACCATAAGATCATAAGTCCTAGGCAATAATATAGTGTTACTACCCATAGAAAGATGGGGATACCAAATCAGTGGAAAGTTGAAAAATAAATATCAATTTCATGAAAAAATTTATAAGTTTTATTTTTAATATAGCAAAGTCTTTCCTTAATTTGTAAATAATTTCCTATCTTCCACTAAAATGATATTTTCCCTAGAAAGATCATACCTCCTTGAGTCTAAACTTTTGATTATGGTTGTCAAATTTTCATTCTTTAATTCAAATTGTAATATCATCTTTTAGGTTAACAAAAATTGACATGTGTGCCACATTGTAACAATTTATTTATTTATTTATTTTAAATTGCTAGATTAAAGTGAGATTTTAGAAAAATTGATGGAGACTAAAATGAATTTGAGACATTTACACAAATTTCATTTTGTAGACTTATACTATATTAAGTTCTAATTAAGATTTTTTTACCTTCAAGTCCCATTAAATTTTTGATGGTCAGAATTACCTTTCAAATAATGATTGTTCATTATTTGTGATTATCCATAAAAGAGTATGATGATATGATATTTATTTTGGTTTTTAAAACTTTAAAACATTATAATTTTTACAATTTATGTTTGTTTTTGATAAAGTTTATATTTTTAGAATAAACACAACGAGATCTGTCAAATAAGACTAATAATAAATATAAAATTATGTGAAAATAAAAAAAATATTTTTTAATTTTAAATTTACAATTTAGACTATTTTTAATAGTAAATCTTCTTCACTTATTGAATTTCTTAGAAGTAACAATATTTACTTGGTTTAATTTTTTATTATAAAATATACGGAGTCAGTTGAGTTAATTAGGAGAAAATTTCATACAAAATTGAAAAACAAATACTTAAATGAGGAAGTTAAACTAAAAAATTATAAATTTTATTCAAAAATTAAAAAATTAGATTGCAACTATGAAATTCATGTAAAATATATGATTCCTAATACTAAGAAATTTCTCAGTTTGAATAAAATTTTCAGTTTAAGAAATTAGAAAATAAGCTAGTTTACATTTTTTTTTTCAATTTCTACTCATAAATTAAAGTTAAAAAAAAAAAAAAAAAAGAGTATCTCTCTCATACATAAACATACATGAAAAAAGAAGAAGAAATATTTCAATTACAGAACTAAGAGAAATTTCTTATTTGGTGAAACAACTATATGGAACATTGCTGTGAAGGGAGGTGAGGGTGGCGGGGGTGGAGAATAGTGAGGAGTAGAAGGAGATGAAGGACGATTTGATACTAGGCTCGTCATAGATCTAGTTGTTGTTGGAGTCACGGATGGCTAGTATTTTGTTTTTGCGACGACGAGTGAGTGTGGATTGGTGGAAATTTTTTTGTATTTTTGTTGCCATCAAGGACAAAGTTTATATGGGATTTCAGGGCCCAAAACTCCTCCTCAAGCTTGAGGATGTCATTAAAGTCCTCAACAAGAGTTTTTTCTAGATTGAAAAGAAAGGGGAAGGGATGAGTTTCTAGGCTTTTTTGGATGCCAAGAATGCGGGAGGAGAGATATTTTTTTCTATGGAAAATATTACCGAAGGAGAGCTTGTTCCAAAGTTTGACAATGGTTACAAAGAGATTGACACAAGCTGAGAAATGGAGGTTATTGTCTTGCCAACTATTATGGATAACAGAGAAAATGCTAGGGTCAGAGAATGACTTCGTTTCAAAACGAAATGAATGGGTAGGCCTAAGGGTGGGGAGTGGGTCGGTGTTGAGGAGGATGGGACAGTGGTCGGAGTGTACTCCAGGGAGGTAAAGGACTTTGGCTCAGGGTAGATGAGCTGCTAGGAATTATTGCACCAGCATCTGTAAAGCCTTTCATGGATTAAGGCTCTGGTGATATAGAGGTTGGACCAGGTATAGCGAGGGCCAACAAATCCTAAGTCAATCATGCCACATTCATCCATACATTCCTTGAACCTCTAAGCACGATGGGATTGGATTGTATGGCCACCATATTTGTCTGCACTAGTTAGTATCTCATTGAAATCTCTAACCATGAGCCATGGAGAGGAGTGTGTTTCAAAAAGCAACATAAGATTATCTTATAAAATACATCTTTGATTAAATAAGCGTGGATCTCCTGCTAGGTGGTCAATAGGACTTCACAGTTTATCTCAAGGTTATTCCATAGCAACCAAATGCCTCCGGCAAATCCGATGGTATCGGAGAGATGGACATTAGAAAAATCCAGGTTTTCGCTGAGGGCTTTGCCTCTAGTTCCACCTACTCTAGTTTCGGTGAGGATGACAAGCTAATGGTGGTATTCATTTACAAGAGTGAAGAAATGATGGCGAAAATGTGGGCTAGCAGCATTACGACAGTTCAATAGCAAGACTTTCATTTGAGGGTTAAAGTGGAAAAGAAAGTGGGGTGTGATTGCCTCCCCGTTGATCACTTCCTCGTTGTTCGTAATCCTCCCAGACCAAGAGGATTGTCCTCTAATGGCATTAGATTGAATGCCAGTGTTGGTATGAGAGCTATGTTGTGAGTTAGATTTGAGTTTCCTTGCGTCATGGGACTAATGAGGCATTTCTGGCAAGAGATCTGGACCTGTTGGAAAAAAGAAGGAAGAGAGCAGCAATTCGACTGGGGGCATACCAGCAGCAGCTTGCTAGGGCTTACAATAAGAAGGCCAACCCAGGAGAATTTCAAGTTGGGGACCTCGTCCTGAGAAAGGTCATCGGCAACAAGAAGGATCCCAGAGAGGGCAAGCTTGGCCTAAATTGGGAGGGACCTTATAGAATCATCTCGGTCGCTGGCAATGGGGCATATCAGCTTGAAGACAGTGAAGGCAAAGAGTTACCAAGACCATGGAATACTTGCAACTTGAAGTTCTTTTATCATTAGATTTTTAGCTTTTTTGAAGTTTTTTGTTATTAGCCGAAGTAATAATAAAATTTTAGCTCGATTTTTAATTTCAAACTTGTGTAGTACGACTGACTAGTCACTTGGCGATGTTTCTGATTGAAACATGATGAATAACTTAGACTTATTATATGACAGAGTTAAATTATACTTGCATATAATAGAGTTGAACTAAGTTGGCGATGTTTCTGATTGAAACATGACGAATAACTTAGACTTATTATATGACAGAGTTGAATTATATTTGCATATAATAGAGTTGAACTAAGTTGGTGATGTTTCTGATTGAAACAATGACGAATAACTTAGACTTATTATATGACATTGTTGAATTATACTTGCATATAATAAAGTAGAACTAAGTTGGCGATGTTTCTGATTGAAATATGACGAATCACTTACACTCATTATATGGCAGAGTTGTAATTATACTTGCATATAACGGAGTTAAACTAAGTTGGATTAACCTAGGTTTGCCATCTTGGCAGAATCAAACCCAAACTGAAATTAAGTGCATTTCAGTAAAAGATTAACAGAGAAACCAACGTTGATAACCTCGGCTAGTCTTTGTTTGAATCTAACTTCGGCAACAAGATCATAGGCACATGCTTAATATGAACATAACTGAAACTTAAGTTCACATTAGGGGGCAGAAAGTTGGAGAATGATGCTTGGGAGTTGGAATTTACAAGCGAAAGTTGGCTTAACACTTGTTGAAATTTTCAGAAAAATTTACAAGTTGAAATTAAGCCGATGTGATATTGAAAGAAGTATCTACGTAGTTACCGAGATTACCAGGTTGCCAAACTTGGAAAGCATGGAAGATTGAAGTCTTGATAGAAGGCAATAAGTAAAGTGGCAAGTTTTAGATAATACTTGTGAAAATATCTTTACAATGTTTTCAAGTATTAAGACAAGGCCGAGATGAACAAATTGGAAGTTATGACCAAGGTATTTTTCCCCGAGGAGATTGCCCAGATAAGGTGCACTTTTGAAAATATGCAAAAATATTCTAAGTATGGAATGACACATAGAGGAAAAGAAGGCATACATTCAAACACTTGGAAGAAAATGTAAAGACTTGCATTCAGATAAGAAAGTTGTTCATATACAAAAAGGCACTTCGGCCAGGCACAGGAGATTACTTGTTCATTTACAAAGAGTAAAGAGGAACATCGGTCAAATAAAAGCTATACATCGTTCAAAAAGAAAAAAATTACAATGCACAGAAAATAAAAGCTCCTAGTCAAAGACTACTCAGCGTCGGTGGCAGGATGTGTTCTAGAAGACTGCTGTGACATCTTTTCGGCAACCTTTTCAACCTCGAGCTCGACGTTAATTTCTTGCAAAGTCTGATCGAGGCTCTTCTCGGCGATAAGCACTTCAGATGTAGTCTTCTTGGGAGAGGCACCTTTTGAGACCTCGTCCTCCTTATCCTGAGTCAAGTCTAGGACTTGCTCATTCAGAGTTGGGGACTTGGCCCCAGCAGGAACTTCAGCATCAGCCGCCACCTCGGCCTCTTTGTCTTCGTTTCTTCCCCCCCAGCTTTAACATCAGATTGGCTTAAAGCAGGAGGAAATGGTAGAGCGAGTCGGCCTTCGTCTTTGAGATGAGAGTCCTCGGGGACAGCCAACTCCTTCAGAGCAGCCATCCAACCAAGGGTGTAACCCTTGTTGCATGCTTGTCTGACTTGTTTCTTGTACTCCTCGCAGACGTCGGCTGTCCCTTCGGCATAGGCCTTTTCGTCCGCCGCTTTGATCTCGGCATCTTTTGTGGAAAAGGCATTTCGGAGTTCTTTTTAGGCTTTGGCTGTTTTTGCTTCGACCTCTTTTTTCTCAGCTTTGAGAACCTCAACAACAGCCTCTGTAACGCCGGCCTTTTCTTCGTCTTCATCTTGGGCTTGCTTAGCTGCCTTGGCCTGATCTACCAAGGCTTTCATTTTGGCCTCGACCTTGTTTACGGACTTAAACAAGCCAGTAGCCTCCTTGGTCTTGTGGACCAGCTCCTTCTTCATTTCTTCTACCTGCATCGCGAAGAAGTGAGCATGCTGGATCGCCTAGAAATGGAAAGAACAAAGTTAGTAAAACTCTTTAAGTATGAAAAACAGAGAATGGAGAGTACCAAGTATTAGGAGTTTACCAGTACAGAGTGCTGCACCATCAGAGCAAAATTTTCGTATTCGCTGACCTCGGCTATTCGGTTGAGGTCATTAGGGAGGAGCAATGTAGTAGACAAGGCAACGCTAACCTCAATGTCAGTGGCGCTGTCACCAGTTTTGACTGGTTTCTCCTCGATCGTAATAGATGGGGCCTAAGGGTCATCAGCTTTAAGTGAACCCGAGGTGGCTGCAGAGTTCGACCTCGGCTTCTTTGACTTAGCAATTTCAAAAGGGTCAGCCTCAGCGGGCCTTTTCTCGGCGGCAGAGCTTGTTTTCTTAACCTCGGCAAGTTTTGAGATGGGAACTGTGTCCTCAGACTCAACTTGGGTGAAAGAGGCTTTTGCCTTGGCCCTCTTTACCTTTTTTGTTTTGGTTTGGATTGGGATTGTGATGGTGAAGATTGGACTGTCACTACGCCCGGGATGTTAGCCAAAAGATCTTCGACTACGGCCTTGTTGCGCCCCATTTCGTCGGCGGTGGTGGCGACTGTAACCTTTGTTCCAAAGCGAATTGCTGGCAATACAGTAGGCGGGTTTGTTGGATCGTAAGCCGACGTCTTAGAGGATTAGCGTTTTCGGCTACGAGTTCTGCCAACAGGAGTAAAGATGGGAACTCGGCGACGGCATTGGCGCTGAGAATGTGGAATCAGTTGTGGAGCAGAAGTTGATGGCTGTTCTGCTGGGTTAGATGTTGAGGCTTGGTCAGGCCGTGGTGATGAAGTGGTAGGAGGAGTTGTTGTTGAAGGTGGAGACTTGCTCTTTTTAGGGACATCGGGCAATGTGGATTTATAAGTCGGGATGTAGTTGAGCAGCAAAGGGGCCTTGTGCTGATTAACAGGCAAGCCCAACATCTTCTTGAAGTCTTTGCTGGGATAGAAGGTTTTGCGGAAGTCCTTTGGAGGTTGAGGAAGAGCTGCAAGCAAAAAACAGACATTAGAACATATAAGAGGAACAAAGTAATAAAGACTTGAAAGCAAGTAAAGTGACACTTGGTTCTTACCATTACCCTCTTTAAAGACTGATCGGCTCAAGGGGTAGAGATGGAGGTCATCATCTGGTGGGAACTCCCAGTTGCCCGTGACGATGAAATAATCATCTCCAACACCTTTGTTAGAGTCTGGGAGGTCGGCAATAAGTTTGTACTCGGTCGACCTCGGCTTAAGGTAATAGATATAGCATTTTTCTGATTTAAGGCCACATATGGTATAGCAGTATTGGATGTCGGCTAGAGTAATCCTAGCGTTCTCTCGGCTAGCTAAGGCAATTATATCGTTGATGACTCTGTAAGAGTTAATGGCTAGTTGCATTGGGCTAAGTTTGTAATAGTGAAGAACTTGGCATAAGAGGATGTCAAGAGGAAACCTAAGTCCGCACTCGATGAAAGCAACTACTGGAAAAGGCATGAAGTTTTCATTAGGCATAATGGAGTCCTTCTCCCCAACCAACCTGAGTTAGACATCGGCAGGGATGGAGAACTCCCTCCTAAAATGCTCAAGTTTTTCCGAGGTATCCACCCTCTACCTAAACATACCCATGACGTCAGCTAGAGGGACAAGGTGTGAGAATTCGGAAGAAAGAGGTTTGTGTGGGTTTCAAAGACCTCGGCTAAAACCCTAGAGAGCACTGAGGTAAATTTTTCTGAAAATCTAAAGGGTTTTTGGTTCAGTTTTCCTAAAGGGCGAGGTTCTAGAACAAATCCCAAGCCTAAGACTATGGAAACAAGAATTGAAGGCAGTAATCTGGAAAATGCAACAAGAAAACAGGGCAAAGAGTATGATTCAGACTCAAGAAGGTAGTAGAAATTCAAGAACACAGATTAAAAATCAAGAACAGTGATAAACTATCAAAAACATCGAGACACGTGAAACAGTGCATATGTGTGCATAGGGGCCATGAATCAAAAGTAGATTGAACAACTAAAAATCCCAAACAAAACATGTTTAGTACTCAAAGTAATGGAATTCAAAACACAAGTAAATGCATTCAAGAACGTGAATAGATTCACAATAGCAGTGTGCAAAACGTAACAAAGTTCGAAGTAAGTCAAAAACTAAAAGGAGGGGAACAGTGACTTATCGAAGAAAATGGCGCCGGTGTGAGGTTCGTCGAAGTCAGACGACGACGATAAGTGTAGCGGAGCGGTGAATGCTTCACTGAAAGGGATGAACGGAGCAAGTTGCAGAGCTTGAGAGCTTAAAACAGTGGTGGTTAGGAGACAAGAAACTTTAGAGAGAGAAAGCTTAGGAGAAAATGAAGATGCAAAGGTGAAAAGACCGAGAGAGAGAGAGGTGTTTTTGATTAAAACACGAAAAGGCGGCAAAATCACAATTAGTTTGCCTAGGACGACGTGTCTGTCAGGTGGTGCATGCAGAAACGACGAGACCTGATGGCGCGTGTCAGGTACGGATCAATAAGAAATAGACGCATGGCAAAAACGGTTGAGAAGTCATGCGTGACAACTCATGCACAGATGGAACTCTTGGAGTTCTTGATTTAATGAAGCAGAGACCTCGACTATGGGGACGATCTCGGCTAAAGAACTTGAAAAACTTGGTTCTTGGTTCTAAGGCATTGATAAAAACAGACTACAAGTGTTGGTCATATGGAGCCGACGAATGATGGCCTTGGAAATGAAGGATAGAGCAAGTTTAGCCAACGTGTTATGTAGTCGAATGATTTAGGTTCCATCACCTCAGGATACTGAGGTAATAGAACCTAGGGGGTAGTTGTGGGGACATATTTTGTGAATGAGAACACGTGGCCAAGGTGGCACCGAAGTGCCAGCCGAGGTGCCACATGTCCTGGTCTTGGCGCCGAGGTGATCTTGGCTAAGCCGAGGTTACCATCAGAATCCGAGATGAATGGATAAGCTATAGGAGTCCTAGAATGAGGGAGGACCTCAGCCTAGATAAGGATAAAGCTCTTTTAGGGAGTTTATCTTTATCTATTGGAGAGTCAAGGATGAGCATTGGGCCAGAGTTCAAGAGAAGCTAGGCTTTTACAGGGATCAGGTTAGTGCAAACTATAAACGAAAGGCACTTTCGTGGGTCTAAGGTATGCTTTTTGTTTCTTGGCTAGTGAGTTAAAGCACTATTTGCTATCTTTGAGAGATAATTGAGTACTGACTTGATCGTCGGAGTGCCCCTGGGTGGAAAAACCACCGTCGGAGTCTTATCTTTCTGTGACAGATCGTTCGGGCGCAATCTATTCTGCTGGTGTTCTCCAGCTGAGTACCTGTTTCATAGTGTGGTTAGAAATCCACACCCATACTATCTATACTATGTTTTTAAATATCAAAAATTATCGTTAAGTTCAAAATTGTCCAAAACGTTCTAAATGATTAAAAAAAAAATTCTTAAGTTTCAAATCATCCAAAAATTATTTATATCTAGGTTTCTAAGCATACCAAAATTATTCAGAGATTATAAAAAACCATTCATCAAAATCATATCCAAACCTATTTGTGGGTGTTGATTTCTAACCACACTGCCAAATAGGTACTCAGCTGGAGAACACCGGCATAATAGATTGTGCCCGACGACCTGTCACAGAAAAATAAGACTCCGACGGTGGTTCTTCCACCCGGAGGCACTCCGACGATCAAGTCAGTACTCAATTATCTCTCAAAGATAGCAAATAGTGCTTTAACTCACTAGCCAGGAAACAAAAAGCGTATCTTAGACCCACGAGGGTGCCTTTCTTTTATAGCTTGCACTAACCTGATCCCTGTAGAAGCCTAGCTTCTCTTGAACTCTGGCCCAATGCTCATCCTTGACTCTCCAATAGATAAAGATAAACTCCCTAAGAGAGCTTTATCTTTATCTAGGCTGAGGTCCTCCCTCATTCTAGGACTCATATAGCTTATCCATTCATCTCGGATTCCGATGGTAACCTCGGCCTAGCCAAGATCACCTCGGCGCCAAGACCAAGACACGTGGTATCTCGGCTGGCACTTCGGTGCCACCTTGGCCACGTGTTGTCATTCATAAAATATGTCCCCACAACTGCCCCCTAGGTTCTATTACCTTGGTATCCTGAGGTGATGGAACCTAAATCATTTGACCACATAGCACGTCGGCTAAACTTGCTCTATCCTTCATTTTCAAGGCCATCATTCGTCGGCTCCATATGACCAAGACTTGTAGTCTGTTTTTATCAATGCCTTAGAACCAAGAACCAAGTTTTTCAAGTTCTTTAGTCGAGATCGTCCCCATAGTCGAGGTCTCTGCTTCATTAAATCAAGAACTCCAAGAGTTCCATCTGCGCATGAGCTGTCACGCATGACTTCTCAACCGTTTTTGCCATGCGTCTTTTTCTTTTTGATCCGTACCTAACACGCGCCATCAGGTTGTGTCGTTTCTGCGTGCGTCGCCTGACAGACACGTCGTTCTAGGCACACTAATTGTGATTTTTCTGCCTTTTCGTGTTTTAATCAAAAACACCTCTCTCTCCGTCTTTTCACCTTTTCATCTTCGTTTTCTCCCAAGCTTTCTCTCTCTAAAGTTTCTTGTCTCCAAACCGCCATTGTTTCAAGCTCTCAAGCTCTACAACTTGCTCCGTTCATCCCTTTCAGTGAAGCATTCACCGCTTCGCTCCATTCACCGTCGTCGTCTGACTTTGGCGAACCTCACACTGGCGCCATTTTCTTCGGTAAGTCATTGTTCCCCTCCTTCATTTTTTGACTTACTTCGAACTTTGTTACGTTTTGCACACTACTATTGCGAATCTATTCACGTTCTTGAATATATTTGCTTGTGTTTTGAATTCCATTACTTTGAGTACCAAACATGCTTTGTTTGGGATTTTTAGTTGTTCAATTTGCTTTTGATTCGTGGCCCCTATGCACACATATGCACTGTTTCACGTGTCTCGATGTTTTTGATAGTTTATCACTGTTCTTGATTTTTAATCTGTGTTCTTGAATTTCTGCTACCTTCTTGAGTCTGAATCATACTCTTTGCCTTGCTTTCTTATTGCATTTTCCAGATTCCTGCCTTCAATTCTTGTTTCCATAGTCTTAGGCTTGGGATTTGTTCTAGAACCTTGCCCTTTAGGAAAACCGAACCAAAAACCCTTTAGATTTTCAGAAAAATTTACCTTAGTGCTCTGTAGGGTTTTAGCCGAGGTCCCTGAAACCCACACAAACCTCTTTCTTCCGAATTCTCACACCTTGTCCCTCTAGTCGACGTCATCGGTATGTTTAGGTGGATAGTGAATACCCCAGAAAAACTTGAGCATTTTAGGAGGGAGTTCTCCATTCCTGCCGATGTCCAACTCAGGTTGGCTGGGGAAGAGGACTCCATTATGCCTAATGACAACTTCATGCCTTTCCCAGTAGTTGCTTTCATCGAGTGCGGACTTAGGTTCCCTCTTGACATCCTCTTCCGCCAAGTTCTTCACTATTATAAACTTAACCCAATGCAACTAGCCATTAACTCTTACAGAGTGATCAACGGTATAATTGCCTTAGCTAGCCGAGAGAACGCTAGGATTATTCTAGCCGACAACCAATACTGCTATACCATGTGTGGCCTTAAATCAGAAAAGGCTACATCTATTACCTTAAGCTGAGGTCGACCGAGTACAAACTTATTGCCGACCTCCCAAACTCCAACAAAGGTGCTGGAGATGATTATTTCATCGTCTCGGGCAATTAGGAGTTCCTACCAGATGATGACCTCCACCTCTACCCCTTGAGCCGATCAGTCTTTAAAGAGGGTAATGGTAAGAACCAAGTGTCACTTTACTTACTTTCAAGTCTTTATTACTTTGTTCCTCTTATATGTTTTAATGTCTGTTTTTTGCTTGCAGCTCTTCCTCAATCTCCAAAGGACTTCCGCAAAACCTTCTATCCCAGTAAAGACTTCAAAAAGTTGTTGGGCTTGCCTATTAATCAGCGTAAGGCCCCTTTGCTGCTCAACTACATCCCGACTTATAAATCCACATTGCCCGATGTCCTTAAGAAGAGCAAGTCTCAACCCTCAGCAACAACTCCTCCTACTACTTCGTCACTATGGCCTGACCAAGACTCAACATTTGACCCAGCAGAATAGCTATCAACTTCTCCTCCACAACTGATTCCACCTTCTCAGTGCCAATGCCGTCGCCGAGTTCCCATTTTTGCTTCTGCTGGCAGAACTCGTAGCCGAAAACGCCAATCCTCTGAGGCGTTGGCTTACGATCCAACCCGCCTACTGCACTGCCAGTAATTCGCTTTGGAACCAAGGTTACAGTTGCCGCCATCGCCGACGAAATGGGGCGCAACAAGGCCGTAGTCGAAGATCTTTTGGTTGACATCCCGGGTGTAGTGACAGTCCAATCTTCACCATCACAATCCCAACCCAAACCAAAACAAAAAAGGGTAAAGAGGGCCAAGGCAAAAGCCTCTTTCACCTAAGTTGAGTCTGATGACACAGTTCCAATCTCAAAACTTGCCGAGGTTGAGAAAACAAGCTCTGCCGTCGAGAAGAGGCCCGCAGAGGCTGACCCTTCTGAAACCGGTAAGTCAAAGAAGCCGAGGTCGAACTCTGTAGCCACCTCGGGTTCACTTAAAGCTGATGACCCTTGTGCTCCATCTATCACGATTGAGGAGAAGCCAGTCAGAACCGGTGACAGCGCTACTGGCATTGAGGTCGGCGTTTCTTTGTCTACTGCATTGCTCCTCCCTAATGACCTCAACAGAATGGCCAAGGTCAGCGAATACAAAAATTTTGCTCTGATGGTGCAGCACTCGGTATTGGTAAACCCCTAACACTTAGTACTCTCCGTTCTTTGTTTTTCATACTTAAAGAGTTTACTAACTTTGTTCTTTCCATTTCTAGGCGATCCAGCACGCCCACTCCTTCGTGATGCAGGCAGAAGAAATGAAGAAGTAATTGGTCCACAAGATCAAGGAGGCTGCTGGCTTGCTTAAGTCCCTAAACAAGGTCGAGGCCAAGATGAAAGCCTTGATAGATCAAGCCAAGGCAACTAAGCAAGCCCAAGATGAAGCCGAAGAAAAGGCCGGTGCTGTAGAGGCTATTGTTGAGGTTCTCAAAGTCGAGAAAAAAGAGGCCGAAGCAAAAACAGCCGAAGCCCAAGAAGAACTCCGAAATGCCTTGGCCACAAAAGATGCCAAGATCAAACCGGCGGACGAAAAGGCCTATGTCGAGGGGGCAGCCGACGTTCACGAGGAGTACAAGAAAAAAGTCTGACAAGTATGCAACAAGGGTTACACCCTTGGTTGGATGACAGCTCTGAAGAAGTTGGCTGTCCCCGAGGACTCTCCTCTCAAGGACGAAGGCCGACTCGCGCTGTCATTTCCTCCTGCTTCAAGCCAATTTGAGGCTAAGGCTGGGGGGGGGGAGGGGGAAGAAAGAGATGAAGAAGATGAAGAGGAAGACGAAGACAAAGAGGCCAAGGTGGTGGCTGATGCTGAAGTTCCTGCTGGGGCCAAGTCCCCAACTTTGAATAAGCAAGTCCTAGACTTGACTCAGGATGAGGAGGACGAGGTCTCAAAAGGTGCCTCCCCCAAGAAGACTACATCTGAGGTGCCTATCGCCGAGAAGAGCCTTGATCAGACTTTGCAAGAAATTGACGCCGAGGTCGAGGCTGAGAAGGCTGTCGAAAAGATGTCATAGCAGTCTTCTGGGACACATCCTACCACTGACGCCGAGTGGTCTTTGACTAGGAGCTTTTATTTTCTGTACATTGTAATTTTTGCTTTTTGAACGATGCATAGCTTTTATTTGACCGATGTTCCTCTTTACTCTTTGTAAATGAAAAAGTAATCTCTTATGTCTGGCCGAAGTGCCTTTTTGTATCTGAACAACTTTCTTATCTAAATGCAAGTCTTTACATTTTCTTCCAAGTGTTTGAACGTATGCCTTCTTTTCATCTATGTGCCATTCCATACTTAGAATATTTTTGCATATTTTCAAAAGTGAACCTTATCTGTGCAATCTCCTCGGGGAAAATACCCTGGTCATAACTTCCAATTTGTTCATCTCGGCCTTGTCTTAATACTTGAAAACATTGTAAAGATATTTTCACAGGTGTTATCTAAAACTTGCCACTTTACTTATTGTCTTCTATCAAGACTTCAGTCTTTTATGCTTTCCAAGTTTGGCAACCTAGTAATCTTGGTAAGTACGTAGATACTTCTTTCAATATCACATCAGCTTAATTTCAACTTGTAAATTTTTTTGAAAATTTCAACAAGTGTTAAGCCAACTTTAGCTTGTAAATTCCAACTCCCAAGCATCATTCTCCAACTCTTTGACCCTAATGTGAACTTAAGTTTCACATATGTTCACATTAACCATGTGCTTATGATCTTGTTGCCGAAGTTAGATTCAAATAAAGACTAGCCGAGGTTATCAACGTTGGTTTCTCTGTTAATCTTTTACTGAAATGCACTTAATTTTAGTCTGGGTTTGATTCTGCTGAAATGGCAAACCTAGGTTAATCTAACTTAGTTCAACTCCATTATATGCAAGTATAATTGTAACTCTGCCATATAATGAGTCTAAGTGATTCGTCATGTTTCAATTAGAAACATCGACAACTTAGTTCAACTCTATTATATGCAAGTATAATTCAACTCTGTCATATAATAAGTTTAAGTTATTCGTCATTGTTTCAATCAGAAACATCGCCAACTTAGTTCAACTCTATTATATGCAAGTATAATTCAACTCTGTCATATAATAAGTCTAAGTTATTTGTCATGTTTCAATCAGAAACATCGCCAACTTAGTTCAACTCTATTATATACAAGTATAATTCAACTCTGCCATATAATAAGTCTGAGTTATTCGTCATGTTTCAATCAGAAACATCGCCAAGTGACTGGTCAGTCGTACTACACAAGTTTGAAATTAAAAATCGAGCTAAAATTTTATTATTACTTCGGCTAATAACAAAAAACTTCAAAAAAGCTAAAAATCTAATGATAAAAGAACTTCAAGTTGCAAGTATTCCATGGTCTTGGCAACTCTTTGCCTTCACTGTCTTCAAGCCGATATGGCCCATTGCCGGCGATTGAGATGATTCTATAAGGTCACTCTCAATTTGGGCCAAGCTTGCCCTCTCTGGGATCCTTCTTGTTGCCGACAACCTTTCTCAGGACGAAGTCCCCAACTTGAAATTCTCGTGGGTTGACCTTCTTATTGTAAGCCCTAGCAAGCTGCTGCTGGTATGCTCCCAGCTGAATTGCTGCTCTCTCCCTTCTTTCTTCCAATAGGTCTAGATCTCGGGCTAGAAATGCCTCATTAGTCCCATTCTCTACTCCCTGCGTTTTGATCCCTAGGATGCCGACTTCTAATGGGATTACTGCCTCTGTACCATAAGCCATGACAAATGGGGATTCCCCAGTTGATTTTCTTGGAGTAGTCCAATATGCCTAGAGTATATTGGGCAACTCACATACGCACTTTCCTTTTGCTGCTTTCAGCCTCTTCTTGATCCCATCCAAGATAGTTTTGTTGGATGCTTTTGCCTGACCATTGCTTTGATGGGAAGCTTGGAGTGGAATAGTAGTTCTTGATTTTGTATTTGGCACAGAAGCTTTTGATTAGCTTATTGTCAAATTGTGTGCCATTGTCTGCTATTATTGTCCTTGGAATCCCAAATCTGGTAATGATGTTCTTCCATATGAAGTTCTTCACATCAACATCTCGAATCTTCGTAAGGGGTTCTGCTTCTACCCACTTGGTGAAGTAGTCTGTTACTACTAGCAGGAATTTTCTCTGTCCAGTTGCTTGGGATAGTTGCCCAACTAGATCCATGCCCCACTAGGCAAATGGCCAAGGACTGGATACTGGATTTAAATCTACTGCTGGTTGATGAATCAAAGGTGCGAACCTGTGACATTTCTCGCACTTTCTGACATAGGCTTCAACATCCTTCTGTATGTAGGGCCACCAATACCCCCGAGTAATGGCCCTATGAGCAAGTGACCTGCCCCCAATGTGGCTTTCACATACTCCTTCGTGTATTTCATACAAGAAGTCTTCAACTTGTGAACGATGCACACATCTCAAAAGGGGATCGGTAAAAGACCTTCTGTAGAGATGTCCCTCTGCTGTTAGACTGAACCTTGCCGACTTCAGTCTAGTCTTGTGTGCCTCTTTTCTGTCCTCTGGTAGCTTCCCATCTCTAAGGAACACTACTATTGCATCCATCCAACTTGGTTCCATCTCCATACACATCGCTTCATACTCTGTGATTAGTGGTTCCACACTTGGGCCTGACAAGTAGTCAACCATTATTGTCCTTGCCTCCTCTGATTTCATTGCACTAGCTAGGTTAGCCAAGGCATCGACATGGCTGTTGTCATCTTGGCTCACCTGCTGTAGTCGGCAATCTTGAAACAAGGCCAGTAGTTTAACAACCTCTTTAACGTAGGCTATCATTCTTTCATCTTGAGCTGCATACTCACCTGTTGCTTGGTTCAGAATTAGCTAGGAGTCACAAAAGACCACAACCTCGTCGGCTTCCATTGCTGCTACCAGCTTCAATCCTGCGATCAATGCTTCATACTCTGCTTCATTGTTGGAGGCTTTGAACCCCAAACAAATTGATTGCTTTAACATTCGTCCATCTAGAGATACTAGTACTACTTCTGCCCCCACTTCCTATCGGTTTGACCTCCCATCAACAAACAGGCGGAAGGAGTCGCCGATGTAAATATCGCAGGGCTTGAGTTTCTCTTCTTTCTTTTGCTCTGCTGTGGGGTTTTTCATTCCCAGTTGAGTCTCTTCTTGTTCTCCTGGACATGCTAAGCTGCGGCTCATCGGAGCCTGACGTGGGATGGCTCTAGGTGTGAACTCGGCCATGAAGTCGGCCAGAACCTGGCCTTTGATTGCTGTTCTGGGCCTAAATTCCAAGTCGTATTGGCCCAATACTACTACCCATCTGGCTATCCTGCCTGTCAGATGTCCTTGCTGCAACAAGGATGTGACAACCCTCACCACTGATTAGTGCTAATCTATGATTAAGCATGTTAAGTGACTGATTGACTGAAATTCTGACTGATTGATTGAGTGTATTAGTTTAAACGCATTTCTATCTGTTTGACTACTAATTGATCTGTTCATGTTTTATCTTTGAATTGCGAATTGAAGGCCTTATCGGCGGCCGAATCTGAAATCGATTAATGTTTTATGCTAAGTAGAATTTATATGATTTTATGGTAGATTTGATTGAAACGTGATTACAATGATTAAATTAGATTAAATAATGGTAAATTACATTAGTTGGCTTATTTTCTCTTTTGCCATTTAGTGGGCCACTTCCACAAAACATCTTGAGGCTTAATTCATATATGTTTGGCACCTTTTTCAGCCATTTTGAGACCAAAACCGAGAGAGAGAGAGAGAGAGAGAGGGAGAGACTTGAGAGAGAATTGTTTCATCAAGAGATTAACTTGGAGAATTAGAAGGAATTGAAAGGATTTTACAAAATTGAGCTTGTAGACTTTGAATTGAAGACCTAGGTAAGGAATTCATCTTCTTGATTGTGAATTTAAGTCATTTCTTGCATGATTCATGGAGGAATAGGAGCTTAAGGTCAAGAATTAAATTAAAGTGTTGCATTGAGCAGAAATTCATGCACGCATGTGCACATTCTTCAGTTTTGAGGTCTTTCCCATGAAATTTGCTACATGCATGTGCACATTCTTGAGTTTTGAGGTCTTTCCCATGAAATTTGCTACATGCATGTTCATATTTTGATTATAGTTCATGAATTCATCATGTTTTTGGAAGGATTGAGTTATTTGGCCATGCATTTGAAGCTTTGAATTTAATTGAATACATGCATGTTATGTTTGAGCTTTGTTCTTGAAGTTTACTTGAAAATGGTGTTCAATTGACTCACCTTTGGGCTTTGATTTTGCAAATTGATCTTTGAAACATGTCATATTACGAGTTTTAAAGTGTTTTCCAGAAAATTAGCCCAAAAGGATCGAATTTGATGCTTTAAATGTCGAGTTTCATGCTTGGAGACAAATCTGGAAATTTCAGATTTTGGATCCACGCTCGAGCGTACACTCTGAGTTCATGCAGTTCGCTCAAGCGGGGAAAGTCACGCTCGAGCGTGAAATGTGTGTATCTAGCACTTTGCATGTGTTTACAGTCTGCTCGAGCAAAGGAATACACGCTCAAGCGAGGACTTGTGTCTCACGCTCGAGCGGGGGTCGAGTGCCCGTCGAGCGTGAATTTCATGCATCCAGTACTTTTGCAGTTTGCTCGAGCGAGGAAAGTCACGCTCGAGCGTAGCTCTTTTGTCTGCATGTTCGCTCGAGCGGAGAAAGCCACGCTCGAGCGGGACCCTTATTTCAGCAAAAATTTGAAAAGTGTTTTAAAGTGCATCTTTGCATCCTCATTCCATCCTAGGCGTTCCTAGGCCTAGTTTAAGGCATCTTAATGAGGATAATGCTATAGAACCACACCGAGTCAAGATAGGGACTAAGTTATTGTTTCCCAAACGTGCAACTTAGTGTGTGTTCATCCTGTAACTGTGTAGGGTTGGCATCCGAGGACGCTCACTAGCCTATCTGTAGCCCAGAACTCTGTGAATAACAATGTTGTAAAGATATATTCAATCATGAGTATTTTCTGAATGATCAACTGTACTGTTTTCTGAAATGATATTTCTTACTGAATGAATGCTTGTCCTATTTGCGAACTGTATTCATGGCATCTATAGCAATTTACTGCTACTGACTGTACTGTACTGCTACTGTCACAGAGATCTCTATCGGTTCCCATGTTGGAACCACTATTGTTTACTGATATGATAGCCATCAACTGACTGTTCGGTTTGTTAAGACTTACTGTACTGTTTTGCTATGGGATGTACCACTTATGACTGCTATGATCGAATAACTGATATACTGTTATAACTGACTGTTTTAAATACTGAAAGGACATTCATTCTTAACCTCTTTACGCATATGTTATTCACTGTTTATATATATATGTAGGTGTTCAGGCACCGGACCGGAGCTAGGAGCGTTGGGTTAGCTCTTGTTTTGTCAAGCCAACCATTGTGCCTCACTGCGAGGTTCCAAGTGCTGCCAAGCCAAGGCTGCTTTGGGGTGTTTTAGATTCCCCCTTTCTGTTTCCGTTTTGTATAGACTGTATGAGACTAGCACCGTACTGTTATGGTAGGGATTTGGTCCCTAACCTGAATGTCTGTATATGATGTATGTATATATTGTTATGGTTTTAAATGTGAATGTGTTATGAAAAGTCTTTTTGCATACAGACTGTCACAGCTCATTGGACATCTTTCATTTACTCTTTTGGCTTCCGCCAGCCCCTGTACTCTGTATTACAGTTATTAATGTTAAGCAGGCCTTCGGTAATCACGGATTACTGGACGGTTACAGTGCTAAACCCATATGGGCGGGTTTGGGTCATGATAAGGGACTTCAAAGGATGCTTAGTTAATACCACAATCTTGTGGGCTTGAAAGTAATGATTCAGTTTCTTGGAAGCCATTACTAAGGCCAGTGTCAGCTTCTCCAGGTAGGTATCTAGTCTCTGCATCTGCTAGGGTTTTACTCACATAGTAAACTACCATATGTTCTCCTTTTTCTTCTCTAATTACCACTGCGCTTACAGCATGCTCTGAAACCGCCAAGTATAAAAACAGCTCCTCTCTAAGTACTAGATTTGAGAGAACTGGGGTTGTGGTCAAGTATTTTTTCAAGTCAGCCAAGGCGACTTCGCACTCTTCTGTCCATAAGAAGTCTGTGGCTTTCTTCACTAAACTAAAGAAAGGTTTGCACTTTTCAGAACTTCTACTTATAAACCTATTTAGGGCTGCGGCCCTTCTAGTCAACATCTGCACTTGTTTTGCCGATGTTGGGCTCTTCAAGTCCAAGATGGCCTTGATCTGATCTGGGCTCGCCTCAATGCCCCTTATGGTAACTAAGTATCCCAGGAACTTTCCTGACCCAACTCCAAATGCACACTTAGACGCATTGAGTCGGAGCCGAAATGTCCTCAAGATATCAAAGACTGTTTTCAGGTCGGCCAGATGGTCCTCAGGTTCATTGGTCTTCACAATCATGTCATCAATGTATACCTCCACTGTTTTGCCTATTAGATGTCTGAATATCCTAGTCACCAATCTCTGGTAAGTTGCTCCGGCATTTTTCAACCCAAAAGGCATCACTCTGTAGCAATATAGCCCTTTTGGGGTGATAAATGCAGTCTTCTCCTCATTGGGAGGGGGGGTACATGGCTATGTGATGGTACCCCCTGTAAGCGTCTAGGAAGCTTATCCTTCCATGCCCTAAAGTGGCATCCACCAATTGGTCAATCTTGGGGAGTGGGAAACTGTCCTTAGAACAAGCCTTGTTCAGGCTGGTGAAGTCCACGCAAACCCTCCACTTCCCATTCTTCTTCTTCACAACAACTGTGTTTGATAACCATGTTGGGTAGTTTACCTCTCGAATGACTCTAGCTTCTAGTAGTTTATCCACCTCCTCTTCTACTGCCTCAACATGCATCAAGGTAGGCCTCCTTGCTCGCTGGATGACAGGTTTGGCTGACCTGTCCATATTCAGTCTATGGTAAGTGACCTTGGGGTCAATGCCAGGCATCTCGTAAGGTGTCCAGGCAAATACCTCAATGTTTGCTCTCAAGAACGCCTCTAACTCCTTTTCCTTTTCCTCGGCCAAGCCTGAGCTGAGAAAGAAAAAGCAATCTTCATCCCCTTACTGGACTAGGATCTTCTTCAGGGCTTTCTCACTTTTCTCGTCTGGTTCTTTGCTGACGTTATCAAGGATGTCCATGTCCTCATCCTCAATCTCTACTGTTTCTGCTTCTCGTATATTGCAAGTGGATTTCATTGTTGCCATGAAACAATTCTTTGCCTGCACCTGATCCCCTCTGACCTCCTCAATTCCATGTTCTGTTGGGAACCGCAACAGCTGGTGTAGTGTTGAGGGAACAGCCCCCATTGCATGCAGCCATGGCCTTTCTAGGATACCGTTGTAAGGTAAGGGGGTGTCAATGATTGTGAATTCTATGCTCACTTTCTGGTGCCTGCCTACACCTTCAACTTTATTACCCCTAAGGGCCATGTCGATGTTCCATTGAACCTGACCATTGGACTGTTAGACTGTTCCAGATCGTCTTGGTGAAGGTCGAGCTCCTTTTAGCATCTGACATACATGATGTCACAAGAGCTGCCTTGGTCAACTAGAATGCGCCTTACCTGGCACTCTCCAATCTTCAAGGATATCACGAGAGCATCATTGTGTAGATGCTGCACCATGTCTAGGTTGGCTTCAGTAAAAGATACTATTGGTCCCTGGAATTTGCCTGCCCTAGGCCTTTTTTGCTGGACCTGACACACGTGCTGTAAGTGTCTTACCCTCTGAGTCTCCCCACGTTTTTCATTCTCATTGACCCTCGAGTGAATCATATTGATCACTCGAGGTCCTTCTACTTATGGTTGAGGTGCTGGTGGGGGTGGTGCTGCCGGTGCTTGAGGCAACCTTGTCTGCTCTTCCCTTGTTCTAGCCTCATCCACCAGGTCCCTCAAGTGGCCTTGTCTGACTAGGTCTTCTAAGTATGTTTTTAGGGCTCTGCACCCCTGAGTCAGGTGCCCATCCTCATTGTGGTAGGCACAATGATTCCCCAGGCTTCTTCCCATAAACTCGCCAAGGATCTTCTCCGGTGCTTTGTAGTAAGGCTTGTTCCTAATTCTCTCCAGGACTTTGTAGACCGGTATCCGGAACATTGTGGTGATAGCCTGTGTAGCCCTTAGTACGGTCTCTTGCCTGTTATATCCAGTATTTCCTCAGTCTTGCTTCGGCGAGTCGTTTCTCTTCTCTTGCTTCGATGCCTTTGTTCCTGGCATGTCTTCTTCGGCTCTTGCATACTTCTCGATCTTGGCCATGAGTTCCTTTATACTTTTGGGCAGCGTCTTTGCCAGTGACTTTCGAAACAGGCAGTCATCGTTCAGGTCGTTCTTAAAACAAAACGACCGCCAATTCTTGATTGCACCTTGGTATTCGGTTAAACACTTCATAATACCTTTTAGCATAAGCCCTGAGACTTTCATCCTCACCAATCCTTAGAGCCATTAGGGAGTCTACCCTCAATGGCTACAGTTTGTTTGTCACAAACCTGGCCATGAACATCTCGGCCAGGCCTTCCCAACTCTTCACAGTTTCTTTCGACAACTTGTGAAACCAGTCTGATACGATTTCCCTAAAGAACAAGGGGAATACTTTACACAGTAGCGGCTCATTCCCAGTGTACAGTGCCATTGAGTTCAGGTACAAACCGACGTGGAAGTTAGGATCAGACTTGCCATCATATATCTGGAATCTCGGCACGTGGAATCTTTTCAGGGCCTCAAACTTGTCCAGCTCTACTGAGAACGACGTTCTCGGCTTAACCGGAGATGTGACCTTGGCATCTTGTCGCTTCCTCTGTAGGTAGTCTCTCAAATCCTCCTTAGTTTGTCCAGGAGCTCGGCTGTCGACGGACTTCAACCTTTTAGGTGCACTGCTCCCAACATCATTGTGAGTCCTCTTGGACCTCCCTCCATTCGTTGTGTCAAAGCAAAGCTCCTTCCCTTGAGCATGCCGATGTTCTTTGGCAAAGGCTTCTTTGGTATGATATGCCTTCTGAGACTCTCCTCTCATCGATTCTCCTTGCCCAACCTCCCGTGAAGGCCGATGAGAATACTTTATCGCCCTGTCATGCGGGGGGACTGCGGGGATTGCTTTCTACCCTCTTTTCTGAACATCGTTCTTGGCCGCTGGGATCGGCATGTCCTCCAATGGGAACGGTGGTGCATGATGTTGTTCTGCATCATGAAATTGACAACCGATTGCAGGTCCGCCAATTTATTTGCCATCCCCTTCATCTTGTCGTCCTTCCTCAAGCATCTATCTTTCCATACTTGGAGGTCACTTTCATTGTAATACTCGTTTCGGTTTGCCTTCTTTGGCCTGTCTCCCTCTTTGCCGATGTTTTTTTCCCCAGGATTCTGCTTCCAGGGTTCTTCATTGCAATTCTCCTCCTCTACATAGGGTCAAAGTGTTTACCGCTTCCAGTGGGGATGTCGTCCTGAATCTTCTCTTTCTGTCCGTCGTTGGCCATCTATTCTCCTTTCTTTCTCGCAGACGGTGCCAAATTGTGGGTGTTGATTTCTGACCACACTGCCAAACAGGTACTCAGTTAGAGAACACCGGCAGAATAGATTGCGCCCAAACCACCTGTCACAGAAAGATAAGACTCCGCGCGGTGGTTCTTCCACCCGGGGGCACTCCGACGATCAATTCAGTACTCAATTATCTCTCAAAGATAGCAAATAGTGCTTTAACTCACTAGCCAGGAAACAAAAAGCGTACCTTAAACCCACGAGGGTACCTTTCTTTTATAGCTTGCACTAACCTGATCCCTGTAGAAGCCTAGCTTCTCTTGAACTCTAGCCCAATGCTCATCCTTGACTTTCCGATAGATAAAGATAAACTCCCTAAGAGCTCTATCCTTATCCAGGCTGAGGTCCTCCCTCATTCTAGGACTCTTAGAGCTTATCCATTCATCTCGGATTCCGGTATCTTCGCAGGTAAGCTCAGACTAGCCGAGATCACCACGGCGCCAAGACCAGGACATGTGGCATCTCGGCTGGCACTTCGATGCTACCTTGGCCACGTGTTGTCATTCACAAAATATGTCCCCACACTATTCATAGATTTTAGAAATCTATTCAAAGTCAAAGCTGATAAAAAACAACAATACTTTCAATAGCATTCAAATTCTATTAATAGCATGCCCTACACATGTCATAAAAAGGTTCATTATTTATGACTAACATTAGAAGTTGTAAAAAAAAAAATCATTATTAGCATTAATAGCATAGGCGATTGATATGCCATTGTTAGAATATTATTTATAACATGAAAAAATAGAAAGTCGTAAAATAAAAAAAAATTATAACTTGTATTTATTATATATCGTTGATATAATGTCATAAAGGAAAGAAAGAGAGAGAGAGAGAGAGAGAGAGAGAGAGAGAGAGAGAGAGAGAGAGAGAGAGAGAGAAGAAGAAGAAGAAAAAAAACAGTTTTGTTGTAGTAGTTGCTTGATTGTTGTTTTGTTTGTCATCCGCACAGCCACAATTGCACTTCTAAGAGTTAGCGATAGTGACGTCTAAGACTAGAAGACCTCAAACGAACCACCTTTAATGTAGAACTTGTATGCGAATTTTGTAGTATGGCAACGAATCTGCACGACTGATGCAAGTCAACGAAGGCAGCTTTCTTATACGTATATATGGTGCAATGTGAAGGGATCAACATTACGTATGGTGTGATCTGAGTTATATATATATATAAACATGTACAAAGATAGATTTAGGGGGGGCTAGGGGCCACCGCACCTCTAAAAATTTGAAAAATATCATATATTACACTTGAAATTTTAAAATAATTTAAAATTATAGGAGTTCGCACCCCCAATTTTTTTTTAGATAATTTCAAAATTATATAGAGTAGCCCCCAATTTTTTAAACTATTTGGAATTTTTTTTTTTGAATTAGTTAACATATATAATAATCTATTTTAAATTTCATGTATATGTAATTTTTAAATTAGGTCAAGATGAAAGCAAAATTTTAAATACTTTAATGGGTCAAAGTGTAAAATATGAAACTTTTACAAATATATAAACTATAAGGCTTGCTGGAGAAGTTTGTCTAAACAAAGCACTAAGATTAAAAAAAGAAAAGAAAACAACTGATCTCAGAGAGTTGCTGTGAAAGAGAGAGGAGCAAAGAGACGAGAGAAGAAACGGAGAAGCTTTGTTGTCGGACTGTCTGTCGGTGGTCCGGTGAAGGCTTCGTCCGAGCTGTCGGCATGGACGGTGGAACCGTGGACTCTGATTGGTAAGTTATCTGCTATCCTTTCAGCTTCAATGTGATGTAATTATTCTTCTTTTAGACTGAATATTATGATTGATTGTGATTTTAGATTGAATAATGTGATTATTTTGCTTTTAATTTGTTATTGGTGCGATGAAAATATGATAATTGTTATTGGTACAATTATTAACTAAATATTGTGAATTTTTTTTTAATACTATGATTTATTGTAATTGGTAGGTACTGTGTGATTTCTTGATAATTGAATAGGCTTTTAGGTTATGATTTGTTGATTTCCTCTAAGAATTTGGATAAAAATCTAAATGTTATTTTGTGCTGCCATATATTTTATGACTTTTAGAAATATGATAGGATTGTGCTAGCATATAAGATTCTGAAAGTTTTTTTTAGAGTCCATTTACATTAAAAATATAGTGCAATAATAATAATTATTATTCTTAAATTAATTGCTTTCAGGTTGTTGAATGATAATTATTGAAAGTTAAGTTAATCATAGCGAACAAAAAAATTGATTCCTTCTTTAAGAAAAGAGGTTCTGAAAATATCGTTCAAAGTTCCACCAATAATGTTGAAACTTCAACTCCTCCGGAATAGCGTCCTTCTAAACTTCTAAGAGTCGAATCTAAAGAAGTTGATACATCTTCTTTGGTGAGGGATCCGGGGTTACGTCAACAAATATGGGATTACTCGGTATCTGAACGTGATGAGATCAGATGTGCTTATATCAAATCTAGGCCATATTAACCCAAGGCTCCAAACAATCAACCTTTTGAAACTGATAAGAGTGGACTTTGTAGATTCTTGGTATAAGTTATTTCCAGATTGGTTGGAATACTCTCCAACAAAAAATCGTGCGTTTTGCCTTCCATGCTTTCTTTTTACTAAGCCAACTAGACGCCCTGGATCTAGTGCTTTTACGATCGAGGGATTTTCTTCTTAGAAGAAAGTCAATGAAGGGAAGAATTGTCCTCTATTATTACATATGGGCAAGGATCCTAACTCATCGTGTAGAGTTGCTGTCAAATGTTGTTGTGATTTAACAAATCAAGCGCAACATATTGAGGCAATTGTTGAAAAACAAACTTCCATACAAATTGTTAGAAGTCGTTTGCAGTTGAAGACCTCGATAGATTTGATTAAATGGTTAACATTCCAAGCCTGTGCTTTTAGAGGTCGTGATGAACGCCATGAATCTAACAACCGAAGGAATGTTATTGAGTTGATAAAGCTCTTAGCTTCTTATAATAAGGATGTGGCAGTAGTGGTTTTGGAAAATGCTCCTTAAAATGCTTCCTATCATTCCCATAAGATTCAAAAGTAGATTCTTAGTATTTTCTCTGATAAGACACAAAAATTCATTCGTGAGGAGATTAATGATGGGAATTTTTGCATTCTAGTTGATGAATCTGAAGATGAATAAAAAAGAGAGAAAATGTCAATTATTTTGAGATTTGTTGATAAATGTGGTTTTATAAAAGAGCGTTTCTTTGACATAGTTCATGTATTAGATGCCTCGTCGGCAACTTTGAAAGAAGAAATTTGTATTGTCCTTTCTCATCATAACCTTAGTGTGCAAAATATTTGTGGTCAGGGATGTGATGGTGCCAGTAACATGTTTGGAGAATGGATTGGGTTGTAGGCTTTATTTTGTGTTGAGTGTCCATTCGCATATTATGTTCATTGCTTTGCTCATCGGCTCCAATTGGCTTTAGTATGAGCATCTAAACAGGTTATATCTATCAATCAATTTTTCTCTTACTTGACTCGAGCAATTAATATAGTTGGCTCATCTTGTAAAAGACATGATCAATTAAGAGCTGCTCAGGCTGTAGATATTGCTGAAAAGCTTGCCATTGATGATGCATTCGAGACTGGTAAAGGAAAAAGATCAGATTGGAACATTGAAACAGGCTGGCGATACTCAATAGGGTTCTCATTTGGGTTCCATTTGTAGTTTGATAAACATGTTCAGTGCTACTTGTGCAATCCTAAGAAACATAATTAATGATAGAAGCAAATCGAATCAATGAGCTGAGGCAGATGGAGTTTATGATTCCATTACATCTTTTGAGTTTGTCTTCATCTTACATCTTATAAGGGATATCAAGGAGATTACTGATGATCTTTGCCAAGCTTTGCAAAGTATATCTCAAGATATATTAAATGCGATGCATTTGGTGTCTACAACGAAGATACTTATTCAAAAATTTAGAGAAGATTGATGGGTTCCATTGTTGGAGAAAATTAAATTATTTTCTAATGATCAAGGTATAGAGATTCCTGATATGAGCTGTCCTTATAAAGGAGGCCGTGGTCAGTCTCATTCTGAAAGAGATCAGCTTACCGTGGAACATCATTTCGAGTTGATATTTTTATGGTTATAGTTGATTATCAGTTACAAGAATTAAACAATAGGTTTAAGGAAGATTTAATGGAATTGCTTGTTCTTAGCTCAGCTTTGGATCCTAGGGATGGTTATAGATCATTCAAAATTGAGGATATTTGCAATCTTGCAAATAAATTTTATCCCATGGATTTCATTGAGCAAGAAAAATTGCATTTGAAGTATCAGTTGGAAAACTATAAGCTTGATATTTCCATACTTCTCGAGTTTCAGAAGTTGTCAACCATTTCTGAGTTGTGTCAAATGTTGGCAAAAATAAAAAAGTCAACAAGTTATCCTCTTATTGATAGATTGATCTGTCTTGTGTTGACTTTACGTGTTTCAATTGCTACATCGGAGCGTGCATTTTCAGCTATGAAACTCATTAAGTCTAAATTGCGCAATAGGATGGAAGATGGTTTTCTGGCTAGTTACTTGATTTCGTACATTGAAAAAGACATTGCTCAAGGGTTTGATGTAGACTGTATCATTCATGCTTTTGATATTATGAAAGAGCATCAAGCTCAATTGAAGATGCCTAATTTTAGTAAATACATGCATGTAGAAATAGTTTCTACTTTTTGTAAGTGAATATGGGCAAAAAAATATTCTCAATTGTATGATCATCTTTTGGTACTCAACTATGTTGGCAAGGAATATATAATTCAATATTTTATCGTAACATTATTGATTTTTTCATGTTAGTAGAAATTGGTATTGAACTTCAAATTTTATTAGTTAGAGGTTAAACGTACTTTGGCCCCCCCAAAGTCATAATCCTGGATCTGTCCCTGAACATGTACAATTGGTGTTAACATGAATTAAGTTATTTTCCACTTATCTGTAAACTCCTTACTTTACGGGCAACCAACCTAATAAATGTTAGGCTAAGAGACCTGTTATGGATTGTCAGGATTAATACATAACAGTTATTACATTGGTTTATATATGTATTTAGATTAGGATAGTAAAGTATAGAATTTGTCAGAAAACTCATTGTGTAAGATTTGGTTACTTAATTGTATGAAATTAGGATTTTTATGGGTAAATTATTATAAATAGCTATGTGGATTATAAGATTTTTCTGAGAGAGATTGAGAGATTAAGAAGAAAAAATAAAATAAAGATGTAAATAATGAGATAAAAAAAAAAATCTCGTGAAGTGTAACAACCCCGACCCATGATTAGCGCTAATTCATGCTTATGTATGCTTAACAAGTAATTAAGAAGAAATCCTGAGTTAATTACATGTGCATTGCATTATTTTGTGTTTATATTTGTCTAACATGTAAAGATCTGTTCATACTTTTATTTCGGTTGTGAATTGAAGGCCTTATTGGTATCCGACTCAAAAATTGACTTGATTTATGTGTTCATTAGAATTTTTAGAATTTTATGGTAGGTTTAATTGAAATTTGATTTGGAACGATTAAGTTAGATTAACTTAATGCCCACTTATTTAGCCTTAATTAATTACACTTTTATCCAAGCCTACATAAGGCTTATACACCCCACTTGGACCTCTTTTTCTCATCATCTTTGAGCCTTCAAGAGATAAAAACGTGAGAGAGAAGTGAGAGACCAAGAAAGGGGTTGGGATCAAGGGAGAAAGGGGAAAACTTGCAAGGAATTGTTGTGAGATTGAAGAGAATTTGAGGGTTTCAACTTCAACACTTGTGAACTCAAGTCTCTAGTTAAGAATTTTATCCTTAAGCCTTGAAATCTAGACTCTAATGCATGAACACAAGAGAATTATGTTGAATAATGCAAGAATTGCGTTAGAAATGTAGAGTGTGGAGCCATACCATGCATGCATGTCCATTCCTTCACAAATTGAGCATGATTTCCAAGAATTCCCTCATGCATGTCTTGAATTCACCTTGATTGTGGGAAATTATCAAGTTTTATGTTATTTTATAGCATTTGATCATATTTTGAGAAGCACAAGATCGAGAAAATGCATGCATGTCATGTTCATGGGTCATTCATAAATTATAAGTTGAATTTTACACAATTAGCAAGCTATTGGGCTATGATTTCTTGAAATGATCTTTGATTCATGACGTTTCAAGAGTTTCCATGTGTTTCTCAAGTTTTGGCCTAGAAAAATCAAGTTTTGAAGCTTTAAGTTTGAGTTTTGAGCTTTGAAAGCAAATCTGAAAATTTCAGAATTTTGCCTCTAGGCTCGAGCGTAGGAACCCATGCTCGAGCGACCACTCTGAGTGCGTACACTTCCGCTCGAGCGACTTGAAGCACGCTCGAGCGTGAAATGCAAGCCCCCAGAAGTTCTTGTGTTTTGCATCACGCTCGAGCGACAAAAGTCACGCTCGAGCGAGGGTCTGAGTCTCATGCTCGAGCGGAGATCGAGCGTCCGTCGAGCGTGAAAAACAAGCAACCAATACTTTTTCAAAATTTATAGACCACTCTGTAGACGTCCCCGAACGCCCTGGGAGGAGATCCCATTCTGTTCATATTTGGGTTCACTACAGTTCAAGACTCAAATTGTCACGGTTCTTAATCTGAACCAAAGAGTCCAAATCCGGCAAATCGTTTTGAGAAAAACAGATTTTTAGAAAAGAGGTGCCAAACATGGACTGCTTTGCCAGATACAGAGTCGTCACCTAAATATTTTTTAATGGGGGAAATTTAGAAAGCCCTGACTCGTTTGCCTAAGGCCACGTGTCCGTCATTACCAGAGTTGCCTCGGCTCGGGAACTTGGGTATGATTGGGGAAGGTCAGCTATGAGCGCCCCCTCTCGCCCGATCCGAAGATCGGCCTCTACTAACCATGATATCTTGTTTTGAAAACATTACGTGTTCTTATTCTGGTTATTAGCCTAGATTTACTATGTGATGCACACAGCAGACAAGTATAGACTGAATCGCCTGAATTGGAACAAAACATTTCATGTTTGTTTTTTTTTTTTTTTTTAAAGTGGTTTGCTACTCGCAAGTAGGTTGAAAATACAGATTTTGCCACCCTAAAGTGCGCTTTAGAAAAAGATGGTTTTGCCACTATCTAGTGGGCTTAAAACTCACAGTTTAATGCCTTATTCCAATTCGGGTAATTTAACCTCCACCCACAGGCATTCAAGCAGTTATATCACATTAGCAAATAGCCTCATGGTAAACATGCTGTCATGGCAACACTCACACGCATGCAAGGATGCTAAAGCGAAAAGACTTACAGAGTACTCCAAGCCAAAACAAAAGCTATGTTAGAAATCCATGCATGATCCTAACTATACAGAAATGCCTAATGCAACACATGCAGGAATGCAACTACAACAGGCTCGGCTATTCTAAAATGACATGTGAAATGCTACAGCTAACACGTATTCAATTTGGGATTGAAATATGAATGCAGTTAGTGCGCCGAGCCCGGTGCATGCAAAACGAATGAATGTATGCAAACATGCTGTCATAAGTATGCTAATTGAAACATGCCCTAAACTAACCATCGAAAGCTAGTAAATAAAAGGGAAGAAAGAAGTAGGGGTTGGAAGACATGCACACATGCACCCACACTTATTACAATTACGCCCTCGCTCGGAGGGACCAAAAGAATAATACAGTCCGAATAATGAATCAACTATCCTAGCTAATTAATTATTACAGACCCTCTAATTAATTAACAAATTAATCACAAGAATAATTTAAAAATGAAGCCGAAAAGACCGCCGCAGCTCTGCCTAGGAATGCGCGAATGATGCATGCTTGACTCGTCTTGCCCGGAAACTTGCTGCCATAGCACTGTTGCCTCTGTTTACACTGCCGTGCTCCTCTGAGGATCACACAAATTTCCAGAACTGCTTTGAATTATTCCCTGAGTGTTTTGGAATGCCACCGGCCACATTTTAACTCTACCGGCCGTGGGAATGTTCTTGTCGGCCAAATGTTGGACCAACAGCCAGCCACAGATGGTCGGTCGGCACTGTAAGTGGCCGGCCGGCCATTACTTCCTGCAGAATCCTGCAGTTGACAGCAGCAGAGGGCAAACAGTGTATGGCATGGAATTTTCAAGCAAATGTGGGCATGACCACACTCCCTATCATGCAATAGACTCAAGGGAGCATGGCTCTCGACCCTCGGGCCATCAATTATGCACGACGGCCTAAGAAGCCAAGTTTGCCATTTAATGTAAAATGCATGCAACAATCAAATGAAAGCTAACACCCTATCATGTTGAGATCAAAGGCATCGGCGACCGAGGATTGAGATGTGTTTCGTCACTTTGAGTACGAACACTTCTCAATCCTCATGCTTGGTTTGACACCCCAAACCAAGCCATGCAATGCATGCATGCAATGTGGCTCAATTGTGCAACATGAGACTAAATTACAAGGCATGCCAAATGCAAGATAACCTAAGCATGAAAATGTAATGTATTAAGCATGCGAGATGCAATGCAATGCAACCTAACATGTAATGCAAACATGGCATAATGCGAGCATGAAACTAAAGGCAACAAATCAAGCATGCAACCATATACAAGAGTGGACTTAGACTGAAATGGGAGGCCTCAGCCACACTCCAAAATAGTGGCCAAAAATGCCAAAAGTGATGGACAACATGCATGACAAACAAGCAAACCAATGAGCCTAAAGCTAAGGCATGGAAGGCTATTCTCAAGAGCACTCAAAGGTGAGGTACATGGATATCAAACACTCATGTTAAAACTCTAAAATACATGCAAAAGATGACACCAAAACATGCTAGGGAATAGATACAAAAGAGAAAGCATTCAAGGCCACCAAAGAGAGCATCCTACTACAACCACCCCAACCACTCATGGCATGTACTTTTCAATACAAAGTAAAGTTTCAACATGCAAAATGAGCCCCCAAGAACCACTGATATGGCAGCCCCAAAGACTTAAACACTTAAGCATGCACAATGCTCATTTCAAAGCATAACAAAACAACTCTTCAAAGCATGAAAGTAGTGATGAATGCAAGCATACAAGCATGGTTTATGAACTGAAACATGGTCCCTAATGATCCCAAATCATGAGAATAAGCTAGGCTAAGCATGCTAGAGACCCACATGCTCAAGGCTCACAAGCCAAAATGCAAAGAGGCTATCCTAAACATGGCAAATGTGGCTAAAACAGCACCCAACAGTCCTTGAGCATGGCAAAATAATGCTAAAACCTTCATGAAGTTAAGCTATAACATGCAAGAATCATGGCCTAAATGCATGGCATACTTCTAGGCAAAATGGAGGAATGCAAGGTAAGTATACTATGCATGTAAGGGGCCACAAATCCGACCAAAAACAGAGGTAACATATGACCAAATAACATCCAAAAACTTCTGAAATGGGGCCAAAGACAACCAAGCATACATGTTACCTTTAAGAGCCAAAACATGCAAAAATGAGAGACTAAGGGAGAGGGGTGTCCCTCTCCTATGGAAGACTTCAAAACTCCTTCTTCACCACTGAAAATCCATTGGATTTCAGTGGTGAGAAGGTCAACACACAAAGGTAACCAAAGCTTAACAAAGAGAGCACCAAAAGGGCCAAACAAGGCCTAAGAGAGGGAGGTCGACCTCCAACACCAAAACAACCTTAATGAAGTATCTCAAGCATGCAAATACAAGACTTTTTTCAGTTATACACAAAGTCTAAAAACAGTAAGCAAGATAGGAAAAAGTCTAGTGCAAGATTGGGGAATCTAAAGTAAGAGTGTTACCCTTGAAGAACCTTCGAAGAACAGCAAATGCAGCCCTCCTCCTCTGATCAAAATCAGTCCAAAACCTCAAGAACAAACCCTCAATGCCTCCCAAAGTCGAAGTATGGTGTAGTAGTGTGTGTCTTAGTGCAAAACTAAGAAGAAATCAACCTTTTGGCCCTTAAACACACACACAATGAAGAGAGAGAAGGAGATATAGAGAGAGAAAGTGTATATATCAGAATATATATACTTTAGGTCTGATTTTGCTGAACCAACACAAAGGAGGAGGGGTGGTCTCTTAAATAGACAAAGGAAAGGCTTCAAGCTTCTTAGAGAAGCTATTGCACAAAAGGTCAAAAGGACCAAGCTTCCAATGGAAGCTATCCCAAAGGTGCAAGCTTCTTGAGGAAGCCAAGACAAGGGGTCAAAGCTTCCTCAAGAAGCTTTGAGCAAAGGGTGCAAAAAAAAAGGTCAAAGGTGCAAAACAGCCACATATATGCACGGGGGTAGGTCTTGTGCATTCCAGCTGGCACAGCTGGCATGCACCATGCCTGAAAAAGGCAAAAAGGTGGTACCGGCTAGAAAAGGAGGCCATCGGCCAAACATATGGTCGGCCGGCCACACCAAATGCCGACCGGCCAATGGTATATTTCACCAATGGCCGGTAGCCTCAAAACACGGCCGGTGGCCTCAAGCCATGGCCGGTGGGTGTCAGGGGTAGCTAACAAGCTACTCTCTACCCTCAGAAACACAAGTGTTTGGTGCAAAACCAAACACAGAACAGTCGAGTTGAGAGATCCTGAGGCAAGGCGCGTAGCCGAGACCTCCGGGAACTCAAAACGAAACACGAACATGGGTAATCACCAAGCGTTCAAACGGTGACGTCCAAGTCTTGAGGACGGTAAAAAATGGGGTGTCTACACACTCGAGCGAAAGAAGTTACGCTCGAGTGGGCCCTCACATTTTGCATGTCCGCTCGAGCGAGGAAAGCCACGCTCGAGCGTGGACCTTGTTTTCAGCAAGTTTTGGAAAATATTTTCAAGTGCAATTTTGCATCCTCATTTGTGATGACCCAGAATTTTTTTTAAAAAAAAATAGACAGTGCATAATTTAATTGAGCAAATTTTTGGATTTGACTGTTGTGTAAATTCTGTGTTAAAACAGTTCGGTTTTGTATTGTTTTAAAATAGTTCCCGATCTCAGAAAATTATGAAATTTTTATATGTTGTTCACATACAAGTCTAGCACGTTGGGTAAAAATTTCAGAAGTTATTGATGAGTATTTATTTTATGAAAATTCACAGACTGATTGGTGTTCAGTTTAATTTATAGCAGAATTTGAAATTGAGTTTTAGGTGTTCGGATCAGGATTTGAGATAAATTTGTTGGATCTATTTTGGTATATAATTGGACCATGTTTGGCTTATGGGTGGGAATTTAATCAAGACCCATGGCTTAGATTTAATTTGATTTGAGTGTGTTTAATGACTCATGTTTAACTGTTTAGTCATTTTTAATTATGTGATTGGTAATAACCACATTGGGAGTTGTTATTATTTATTATATAGGATTATAATAAATATTTGATAGTTGATTTTATGTTGTGTACCATAGGTGAAAAATTATATATTTTTGTAGTGAATAAAATGAGTATATATTTTGTGGTGAGCAAAATATTATATTTTGTGGTGTACAAAAATGTTATATTTTGTATTGAGAAAAATTATATCATTTTATAACTTATATTATAAAATTTGAAGATATTATTACAAAATATATTTTGGAGAAATTAATTTTTTTCTTTTGGAAAGACAAACCCACATGGGGTTGCCCCCTTTTTGTAGTGGCCATCATTTCATCTTCTTTTCCTTTCCATTTCATTTCATTCTCTTTGGTTGGGTTGGCCGAGGGTACATCTCTCTCCCTCTTTCTTTATTTTTCATGGTTGCTCAAGCTTTGAGCTTAGAGTGTGAGTCTTTAGAGTGAGATTTTGCAAAAGTGTTGTAAATGAAAGTCAGAGAGCTCATCGTGATCTTCGCAATGGTAGTCTTGGATTCGTGATCGGGCAAGATTTGCCTTCCAGATCTGCTCTTCTTCATTAATTGAGGTAGGGACTTTTTTCATATTTTTACATTAAAGTTATGTTAGGGTTATTTTGAGAAAATATATCATTATAAAAGGTATTGCATATATATATTTTCAGATTTTTGTTTGGTAATTTTTGGAAGAAAAATTATGTTGAAATGTTAAGAATGTTGGCATTTTGAGATTGATTTGGAAAAATCATTTTGTATTGATAATTTTGCAATGAAATCCGAAAATAAAATTTAATAGTTGTATGATTGTATTTACATCATATTATGATTAGATGATTTATTTTGAGAAATATAAAGTTGATTTTTTTTTTTTATCTTTGAGTTTTGGAATTTATTTTTAAGAAGAAAAATAAATTGATGTTGATGAATATGGTGTAAATTGTTAAGTTGATATCAATAGAGTTTTTTGGGATTAAAAACTCTAAAAGTGTTATATTCATGAAATATGATTATGCTTGAAAGATGAGTTGGGTTAAGTTATGTCTGGTATTGTTTCTTTGAAAAAATGTGAATATAAGAAAATTAATAATTTAGTGGATTAAATTAGTTTGGTTAAAAGTTTATATCCTTCATGGTGAAAAGTGTGTTATCACTACAAGAAAATTGGCCTATAACGACGTTTTTGTTATGGCGTTTTTTCAAAAAACGTCGTTTCAAAGATTTTTAAAATACTTTGCAGACAACTCATTTTAAAAAAACACGCGTCCTACTTACTAACATATATCCCCTTTTTTAAGGCCCACGCTTTTTTCATTTTGTTCATTTCTCTCCATCCTGAGATAGATCTAGGGTTCTATCTCTTCGTCACTCTTCTCTTTCTTATGGTGAAACTAGATCGAGCATCGTAGGCTCCGATTTACGATCTCTTTCCAGCTCTCTCCATCTTGACTCAAATCTCTCAATCAGTCCGATTTGAAGATTAATTTTGTGAGTCTCATTCTCTGATTTTTTTGATTTTGTTTGTATATGAACACAGATCTGTATCTACGATCTTTGATCTGTGTGATATATATATACTAATTTATGTTAAAGAGAACACAGATCGATCGATCGATCGATCAATTGATTTTTAGTCTATTGATCGATATTGAACACTCTCTCTCTCTCTGGATTTGATCGATTGATTGCTTTCGTTCAGATCTCTCTCTGTAAGTTTCCGTTCAGATTTGTAATTTTTTAGGATTTTTTTTTCTTTTTATGTTTTTGATTAGTAGTGTATGTTAATGTTAATGTTTTTGAATTATTTTTTTGTTATTTGTAATTTGAATGTGGTAGCAGAGTTTTATCTGTTTTCATCAACTTTTGTCGTTTCTTCTGAGCACTTATCGTCATTGCTAAAAGCTCGCAATCATCTAGAGACTTTAGGGATATCTTTCATTTTCTTATTTATATATATATATATATTCATTTTTCATTTAACACAACATGACTGTTACTTTATTAATCAATTAAATTTTTTATTGATTAGCAGTTGCAATCATTATTTAATTAGTTTATTTGTCCATATAATTTTTTATATTGGATCCCATGCTCTTCCTTTTAAGTGTCATTACTTTTTATGGATTAAAAGATTGAAATCAAGAAATGGTTTATTGTTTAATCTCCCTTTAGAAATAAATATTATGTTGATTTAGCAATCAGGCTCTAAAGGGGGCAGTGCACATGCCAAGCATTTTCTGGGAATAAGATTAGTAAGCAGCAGTTTTTCTTTATTTGAATGGTCTATACACAAAACAAATGATTGCTTATACCAAGGGTGTTCTCATTTTGAATTTTTGATGGACCTTTATAGTTTTCTACCATTTTGATGAATTCTTGGAAATTATCTTCCTCTGTTGATTAATGCTTCTTTTTTTCTTCCCTATCCATGATTGATGTGTTTCTAATGCACAAATTTTATTTTTCTTTTACTGTATGAACATATTGTACGAACTGTCCATGGTCCTGTGTCTGTTATTGTGTATAGAGACCAATACAAACCAGCACTGCTTCCTATCCTGATTTAGCTCTAAATCATAATTCTTAGATTTGTTCCTTCCTATTTCTTATGTTTAAACTTGATTCTTACACTTAGCAGTTTCTATGTTTCGTTGTCGTTGTTTCCTTGTTTTGGTTTTTGGCATATATCTTCAATATAATAATGCTTGCGACTTTTTGTAACTTTTTGAGCAGATATCTTCAATATCATTGGTTGAGTCAACATTTTCATATTATAATCAGTCCTTGTTATGAGGAAAGAAAAGGCTTACTTTGGAAAGTTTGATTTTTAGGAATTTTATCAACATTAGAATATTAATTAAGATTTATTTATTGTATTGTTTTAATTTTGGTAACTCTTATTAGGGTTTTCTTTGCGTGCCTATAAATTGGCTATTATGTAATTGGAAGGTCCTGTAAACACTCTCTCTTTTGGAAAATAGTAGTTTATCTCCATTCTACTGCTAGATTTTCTCCTAACCAGTGATGCTGTATGGAACTAAGACTTTTCTTCTTTTGTTCCCCTAGGAATATGTTATGGTCACTACTAGGATGATAGTGCTAATTCACTGCTTGGTGATCTCTTCTACTTCATCCTGTCCATGCTGTTGTTGCCACTACTACCATAGCTTCAATCGTTATGGCTAAACAAGTTAATCTTATTTCCGGCTCTGAAACTATTAACGTTTCCAATTTCATGCTCAAAGCCTGACCTCATCCTTTCCTCTTGTTCTTCCCATGAAGTCGTTGTATCTTAAAGATGAAAGTATGTCTTCTTTTCATTCTACCCATTTGGGTACATGTTTGGTGGAGCTTTACTATTTGTCTTTTTTTTTTTTTCTTTTTTTTCTTTTTTCCTTTTTTGGCGTCTTTGGCTATTGCTGTATTTATACTTTTGGCAATACTGCATGCAGGGGAAATTATGTCCTTTTTTTATCTTATAATTCTTTGATCCAACACTTGTACCCTACAATTTGTTTTCTCCTTTCATCAAGTCATCTCTCTTTTTTAGAATTTTGTTTGTGAATTGGCAGACTGGGAAAAGCTCTTTTGTTGAGCATCGGACATTTCTTCACTTGTATTGAAGTTTTCATCGTATGTGGATTTTTTTGGTTGTAATGTTCCAGGTAAATATTGGTTGTCCATCTGCTATTATTGCACTATCTTATATGCAGTTTCTTTATGGCTGAAATCAAAAATCAAATGTGTGTTTTGATCTTCTTCAGGTGTTGACAATCATAGCCTTCCACGGCGGGAAAATTAATCTCGATACTTTTAAAGCTGTACTTAGTTCTTTGTTGTTGTTGTTGTTGTTGAATGCTTATAACTTAATGTTTGATGAAATGACTATGACCTTGTTCAGGCTTGGTTTAGTGATGTGCATGGGGGTAGTGGCGGGTGCTTGCATCCTCACTCTATTTGCTATACGTTTCTTTTGTGATAGGGTCATTTATGTGTTTTAGAATGGTATTTAGATTGCTTAATTCAAGGTTATGTATTACAGATCAAATATACAGAGCGTGTACTTGGTTTGATACTTGTATCTCGTTTATGCAAGTCTGCCTCATGGATTGAATGGTTGTACAATAAGGTGTTTTAGCATTCCTTGATTTCATTTCTACATGATGAATGACATTAATCTCTGTGCTAAATCCATTTTGCATCTAATCTCTAGGTGATGTCAAGTTTATTATTCTTTGTCAGAATTTGAATTATTGGCAGAGGAGCTCTTAATGAGTGAATCTGCAATTAAGGTAAGCTGCTGCTTTCTAGATTTTCCTGTTCAGTTCCTGGATTCATTCATGGATAACCATATTTATGATGATTTGTGTGCAGTTTTTGTTCTGTTGACTATCTCATATAGTTTAGGTGCTTAATTAGGTGGTTTGACAAATCTATTACAGTTTTTATGTTTTATTGAAGTGTTTATATAGTTTTTAAGGTTTCTTTCTGCAAACCCTTCCCTTCTAAATTTTATAATTTGGTAATCATGCACTATCTGATCACTGTGCTTTATAACTTCAGGTTTATGGAGCTCTACGTATGTATGTAAAAATGTTCTTAATGTGGAATTCAACAATGCTTATAGATGGTGATGGAGATACAAATGTGGAGACATCTTTGGTTGAAACTAGTAATCTTAGTTGTTCTCAGGGTGCTGCAGTGATAAACCTTGACCATTGTGTATATTATGATACTCATAAGCACTCATTGATGACATGCTTTTCTATTTTTCTTTATCAGGAATCATCTATCATACATTCTAATGCAAACTTGGGAGTTCATGGACAAGGTTTGCTAAACCTATCAGGACCAGGAGATTGTATTGAGGCCCAATGTCTAGTTTTGTTGCTGTTCTATAGTATCCATGTAAGTGGATGTCTGATTATAATTGTTCATTTTTTATTGTTGTCTTTAAGGGTATTTAAAGCATTTAGTTCTCCCTCCCAGAATTACTGACTGGTTATGGATCGGTTCTTTTACTGATAGGGTTCGGCGTTTATTTATTTAGGCATTTTAACATCTTTATCCATCTGCTTCTTTAGATTTGCCGAGTTGAGGATATCCTTGTTGAAGGTTGTATAGAAGGATCCATTGTTCATTTCCATAGGGCAAGAGCTATAACTATTAATTCTCTTGGAACAATTAGTGCATCGGGAATGGGTATGTATTTTTTCTTTACTTAAAAGTTGCTGTTAAATAATGATTTATTGGCAAACTTCTGTGTTCGCTTCTCTCTGCAGAGCTGTGTAATTGGTGTGGTGTATTCTCTGTTTTTTACATTTAATTCATTGAAGGGGGAAAAAATCCTGTCTTCTTTCTCATTGTCACATTCATTTTCTGTTCTTATTAACAAGTTCTTGTGATGATCTAAACCATGTGGTCAAGCTTATACCTGGCTCTTTCATTACTCTTCCTTCACTCGTTATAAATAAAATTTTGTAACTATTCTTCTATTTCAATTTCTACCTTCAGAATTTAATTATACTCTTGCACTTATATGCTTCTCATTATTTTACTTTTATCTAAATTATGTTGATTTATTCTTCCTTGGCAGTTAATATACAGGCTTGACAACGGGGAGATACTTGTTGGACAATGTTGGGACATTGTTGACAAATACAAGGTGACAATATTTTATACTGCCCCTACACTGGTGCGCTCTCTGATGCGCAATGGAGACGAGGTAAAAAAATTCTCTAACCTTACATGCATGTGTAATTTAAATACATTCAAATGACGAGCTAGTTAAGATTATATTTTGCAATAGTACTATTTGGAGTTGACTACTCATTTGATTTATTTCACTAGTTTTCTGTGTCTTGGCCAAGTGTGAAGATGTTCTTGCATAAATTTGTAATTGTTAACAAAGATTAAACATGCAAAAAAGAGAGGAGAAGAGCTCTATTAATGCATTCTGTCATTGTATTCCACATGTTGTTTACCATGCAGTATGTCACCCGCTATTCACGAAAATCCTTACGAGTCCTCGGTAGTGTAAGCGAGCCTATAAATCCTAGTGCATGGAGGTTACGAGCTCTACTTTTGTTGATGGATTAAATTTTTTGAACACAAGAAGTATGACACGTTTTCTTTTTGATCTTAACAGGTGGTTTTTCAATATAGTTGGAGATTCAAGATGCCCCATATCTGACACTTGGTGGCAAACAGAGACAGGTGGCTTTATGGTAGGTTTTTCCCTTCCTTCTTCTCGGTATATCTGCTGGCTCTTGAAACAATTTCTTTTCTACATATTACTATGTTCTAGAGTTGATAAAATATATATGGGGAACTACTGAACTCAATCACTTGCTGTAATGAAATTATAATCTGGGAATTGACTTAATGATCAGATCATAGATTTTAAGTTCAAAACCCTTGCTCAGTCCCAATTTGACCGGAATAGATCTACTAATTCTTTGGGTCCAAGTAGTAGGATGTATCTTGAACTAAAAATACACCCTAAAAGCTAAAAAAAAAAGGTTTTTATTTCTCATCTGGGCTGACAACTATTGTAATTGCGACACAATTCCCCCTGTTGCTTCCAGATTACTCCTTTACCTGGATATATAATATGGCTTTCTTTTTCACATTTATTATTCATGGCTTGACTTTGGGTATTCCCTTTTCTTTATATGTATTTAATGCTTCTTGGTATGTGATAAAATCTTCTTGTTAGTGCTTCTTTAAGTTTTAAGTACTGTTTATAAGTATTGGGTACAAATTCTTCAATTTGTGTTTATTTTGGTGAATCTGATTGCAGTTTATGTTCTGATGCAGGCATATAGACCAGTGAAGATTACAACTTTAATGCTAAGAAATGATTTTTGGATATATGTTAGTTTGTGGTTAATGTTAAGACATGATTTTTGGATATATGTTAGTTTGTGGTTAATGTTAAGACATGATTTTTGGATTTTGAATATGTTAATTTTGTGGGTAATGGGGATTGGATATTAATTGAATGAGAAAGTGAATTAATGCTTCATTAGAACTATTTGAATGGGAGCTATTATTTTATATTAGTGCTATTACAGGTATTTTTTTAGTTCAATCAAATAAAATTAGCACAATTTGGAAAAAAAAAAAAAAGGGGATATGATGGCGTTTCTACAAACACCTCTTAAACCCTACTTACTAACGGTTATATTTTTAAAAAAAGATATGACGGCGTTTTTCCAAAAGGTCGCTAAATATTGTCAGTGACGTCAGCGTGCGTTTGGTAGGACATTTGGTGGCGTTTTTAAAAACGCCTCCTATACTAATATCACGACGTTTTTAAAACGCCATAAAGCTATAGTGACGGCCGCGCCCTCGGCGTTTGGTGTTAAGCGTCGCAAAAGGAATTGGCGGCGTTTTTGACACTTATAGCGGCATTTTTTAAACGCCACTAAAAGTGTATTTTCCGGTAGTGTATTGAGATTATGCCATAACTTTTAATATAGTAGGATGAAAATGTTAATATTTCATAAGTATGAGATATTGGTGAAATTTATTTTAGTTATCTTGGTTGAAATGGAACAAAATTTATTGAAAGTTTTGTCTGAGTCAAGACAACTAGGAAATGAATTTTTGATTTTAATAGTTGGAGTATGCTAATATGTTGCTTTTGAACATCAAATTTATATATATATGTTTTTTTTTTTTTTTTTTAAGATCTAGATGATTTTCGAAATCATCTTTTGATTTGTTTTGAAAATTGATTGCTGGTTCAAGAAGATGAGAGATTTTTTTTGAAAGTGGGTTTACTTTCTTATAAAATAGAAATTGAGGGTTTTGAACTATAAGGATTGAATAGAGATGTTTTTGGGGACTTTCTTTCAATAAATGAAGATGAGTGACTTTTGGGAGAAAACCTAGAAATTGGGGGGTTTTTAAGAAAGATGTTGACAATCTTTGAAGATGTTGTTATATTTATTTTGTGTGCCAAAATAAATGATGTTTGAAAAATTGTTTATTTGTTTACATATAAATGATGATTTTCATGGAATATGAGAATTGTGTCGAGCCTTTTCATGAAATGATTTTGGGGTAAATACGGTAAACACCTATCATCTACACCACCTATGAATTGGGAAACAAGTTTTCATGAAATGATTTTGGAGTAAATACGGTGGTAAGTCTTGAAAGGTGGTGCAGATGATAGGTGTCGAGCCTTCTAGTTAATATTGGTAAAAATGACAGATTACAGGTGTCGAGCCTTCCAGTTAATACTGGTAAAAATGACAAATTGGTAGTACTCGTATAGTCTACTTGTAGACACCAGCCTAGGGATTACCTGAGTCATATTTACCATCTTGGAATTTTATTGAAATTGTTGGATTAATGTGTTTTCAAATTGGCATTGTGCATAGGATTTTCAAAAGATGAGAAAAATATATTGAGCATGACATGGCATATGCATTCATCTCATAAGACTGTATAAAATGGATTTGATGAATTGTTTAATTATTTGATTTAATTGATAATGGGATAATTGAATGAATTAAAAAGGATGTCTTGTTGCTGTCGAAACATGTTTATTTATTTAAGTTAACTTGCTGTGGTTAATTAAATAAATTGGATTTAAGAGATTATATAATAAAATCATATGGTTTTAACATGATATGATTTCACGTATATGTATGAGTATTTTGGTACCCGCATTATCTTCTAATATTTTAATATGGAATTGTTTGGTGAGCTAGTGGTTGCTCACCCCCTACCTGTTCATGTGTACATGGAATGCTTTTCAGATTTGAAGATTAAACAATGGTTTTTTACCATTTCATAAGTGTAATGTAGTGATAGATTGTACTACTTCATTGGTTATTTGGTTGAGTGCTATTTTTTTTGTAAAGAGTAGTGTCATCTTTTTTATTGTAAGCCTCAGGGCATTTCTTTTATTTGTATGTAAATGTCATTGTTGTATAACGAGAGAGAATAAGTATATTTAATTATTCATCATTTCATCCAAGGATGAAATGTTATTTGTAAATGGACTTGATTAATGAATATTGGTAATGTTATCCGAGTAATAAAATATAGGGCGTGACATTATTTCATCCTAGGCATTCCTAGGCCATGATTAAAACACCATAATGAGGTTAATGAAGTAGAAACACACCAAAACAAGAAGGGACTAAGTTATCATTTATGGGTGTGTAATTCAGTATGCGTTCGTTCTGTAACTGTGTAGGTCACGCGCCACAAGGAAGTTGAATTGTCTACTTACAACATCTGTTATCTGTGAGTAATAACTTAGTAAAGCTATGTTCAAGTTAAATTATTTTAGGTATGTGAAATAAGATCTGTTGAATGGAATGTCATGTTTTATACCATGAATGATTGTCCAACAATAACAAGCATTTATGACATTATGCCATGGTTCAAGTATTTTACAAGTGACATTATGCTATGATTCAAGTATGTTACAAGTTCCCGGTACTGGAGGTTCCTTATGGAACTGACAAGCTATCTGTACCCGGCTGGAGGTTCCTAAGTGGAACTGATAGGTTTACAAGTTCCCAGTCCGGAGGTTTCTTTATGGAACTGACAAGTCATCCTTACCCAGCCGGAGGTTCTTCTATAGAACTGACAAGTATGATTTATGATAATCTATATATGATCCATCAGCGTTAACAGATACACCATGTAAGATTAAGCATGAACTCTGATTTTTCTGTATACATGTTCAGAATGTGAACTTTGGTTTCAGACATGGTTATGGGACATCATTCATTTACCCTTTACTTTGTTATTATTCACTGGGCCTCCGCTCACTAGTTATTTATTATATATGTAGGTGAGCAGGCTTGTGATCAGGCTTAAGATGATGCCTGAAGCATTACATGTTGTGTTTGTCAGCCACCTTTTGTGCCTCACGGGGAGGTTCCAGATCAAGTCATGTTTTGTGACTGTGTTAATATGGATGTATAAGACTGTTCCTTTTGCTCTATGAATAAGTTCTCCTTTTTATGTACATGAAGTGACGTGTAAATACTGTATCTATGATGCCACTCGTATGTTTATAAAAGTTAAGATTATCAGTCCCATGTATGTCTGCACAACTCAATGGACTACGTATATTTGTTTTATGTACTTACTTCCGCAGCCCCTAATTACAAGTCTAAATGCTAAGAGGCCTTCGGTAATCCAAGGATTACTGGCCGGTTACGACGCTAAACCTATAGGGGCGGGTTTGGGTCGTGACATGAAGGCATCAGGATGAGCAAGGGTTTAACTATTCTTGAGCATGGGGTTCAGGTAGTAGTGTACGTTTTGTATTAGGCATCTCTTATGTATTCTTTATTTTATTCATAATGGAAGCTCTCTCTCTCTCTCTCTCTCTCGGATGTAAGCAATTTGGATTGAATCACGTAAATCTGTGTAATTATTTTTCTCTTTAGTGTGTTCGTGGGTATACTTCCATTTGCATTGGTGGATACAGAATAAATCCTAACAAGTGATATGAAAGCTTTATGTTGTCGATCCTAGGTGTGGTTGGCAGAGGCATGATCGGAATAAAGGAATTCATGATTCAAGAGAAAGAAATTAGTGTGATAGCAGGAAAAAAATGTGAAAAATCCAATTGAAGAAACATGCCACATATATATGGTTAAAGTTAGTGAAATGAATAATAGGTTCATAAAAATTCAAGGCGAGGGTGGTCTTCAAGGTTTTTAGGTGCTACATATTCATTGGTATAGTCAGGATTTTTAGATTTTAAACGATTTGATGGGATTGGATAGATTCAAGGATGATTAAAGGTGATTGCATGTGATCTAAGAGATCAATAAGTAATTTGATTCAATCAACAAGGAAGTTTAGTCATTATGGGTCAATCATATAGTTTTTTTTTTTTTTGGACATTACGATTGGAAATTTGTACAGGCTCGTGGAGTACGTTATAACAAGAGAGGAGTTGCTATTAATAATTTAACGAGTACTATGAGTTATGTGTACACAATGGTGAACAACAATTGTAAGGATATTTAGTGACCACAACGAGAAAGACAACAGGTTGTTGGATGCTCATAGAAGGAAGCTTTAAATATAAAACTTGAGACAGTTTCGCAACAAGAAAGTGTACATCGAAGGAAGTCTAGTCTCTTTTCTATGGAGGTTTGGTTCGTGCTAAAGAAGATACCTTAGGGAGGTGCGACAGATCTCATGGGCTCAACTATGAGGACCAAGGAAGTCATGAAAGACACGTTTGAGCACTATTGTGTGAGGTGAAAATAAGATGGGCACTCGGTTCAAGGGGTATAATATCTTCTAGGTGAAGGTAGAGTCTAATGCAAACCAAGATATCAAAGTTGAAGGGTGCATGGGTGGGGTGCTGTGGAGTGGGGTGGGGTGGGATTTTTTTTTTTTTTTTTGAAAGAGGGGGGATAAAGGAAAAATAGAGATATAAGGGGTGAGAGAAAAAATATTGTGGGTATTGAGGTAAGCAAGGTGTAGACACCCCATTTTTGACCATCCTCAAGACTTGGATGTTCTCACGGATACATCTAGTGATGAGTCTGATTGCTCGTCGAGCGCTCGAACTCCGCGGTGGAGCGCCCCAGGTTTGATCTTTCTAAACCTTGCATCAGTTCTATCTCATTTTTGGACCATGTTTTGGTCCTTTTAGAATGTTGCTTTTAGAGCGCTACCGGCCACTTTTGGGCACTGCCGGCCATGGGCTCTGACCTGCCGGCCATTGATGTGCCCTGCTGACCATCAATGAGGCCCTGCTGACCATCACTGATGGCCGGCCGGCCACTAGTGCATTAGTAGATATTTTTAGATATTTTTTGACAGCTGTTTGCACAGATTGGAGCATCTGCTTGCACGTGGATGGTTGGATCTTTTCAGGATGATTTTGTATCTTCTATATACAGGGGCCTTCCTCTTGCATACAAAGGGTTACAAAAATTTTGTGAGCAAAATTTTTATCTCTCTCTCTAGAATCCTCTCTATCTTCCTATTTTGAGCTTGAAAGTGGGAATTCTCTACACATTTGCACTAGCACCCTTAGCCAAACACCTTCATCTTGGAGTTGAGGTTCTTGGAGGCTTTGTTTGAGCTCTTAAGGTTGGTTTTAGCTCAGAGTTGTGGCTGTTTTGTTGCTGTGCTTCAAAGGTAAAGCTTACCTCTTTTAAAGCTTTGTTTTAATTGATTGCTTGGCCATCTCTTTACATTACTTTGACTTGGTTTTTTTCAACCATAAAAAAACTCTGTTTTTAAGATTTTAAAATAGTGGTTTAAGCCTTGTTGAATTTGGGAGGGGGGGTTTGTCTCCTCTTTTACTCTTTGACTTGTGAAGCCTTTTGTGCCTCTTTTCAATCTTTTGAAACAACTTGTTTTTGGCCTTTTAACCACTGAATTCCAGGGGAATTTCAGTGGTGAAAAGTATGTTTTGAGGTCCAAAATAGGAGAGGTTGGCCTCCCCTCCTTGTGTCTTGTTTGTATATGTAGATGGCCTAGCATGTGAGCATATTTTTTTACCTATTTGTGACTTGATCTCAGCATGCTTTTGCACTGATTTAGCATGCTTTAGCTCTGTTTTGAGCCTTCTTGGTCATATAAGTCTTGTTATGCATGGTTGTAGTGTAAATGGCTTCACTAGCTTTGTGTTTCAAGGCCTCGAACATGTTTTGCATGTGTTGATTTCATGTTGAAGCATCATTTAACATATGATTTTAGTGCATATATCTCTGTCACACTCTCACATAGTTCATTCTTTCATTGCTTTTGAGAGTTGTGTTTTGAGCCTTGTTTATGAGCCAACATGTGAGCATGTTTTTCTTGCCTTTTGTACTACCATCTCAGCATGTTTTCGCCTCTGTTTTGGCATGTTTTAGATCTGTCCAGAGTTGGTTTGGTCATTTGAGTTTGATATTGCATGCCTCTAGTGTAGTGCTCTTCACTAGCTTTAATGTTTTTGGCTCTTAACATGTTGTGCATGAGTTGCTTGGATGTTGTAGTATTATTTTTCATGCCATTTCAGCACTGAAATTCTGCAACCTCCCTCATTTCTTCACTTTTCATTTGTTTTGAGGGTTGGTTAGTCTTAAGATTGTGTTTAAGCTTGAGATTGAGGCTTGTGCTCAATGGCTTTAGCCCTCTTTTGAGGGTTCCTTCTAGCCAAAGGCATGATCTCTCTCATGTCTTAAGCCATCTTTTGGTTGACCCCTCTCTCATTAGAGGACACTCATCTTGGACAAATTGACTAAAGAATGGCTTGGTAATGTTAAAATGTGTAAACAAGAATTGGACAAGTAAAACATGACTAAGATAAGCATGTTGTCTTTGCATTGCATAGTGTTTAATCGGACGTTATATTGAACACAAGGTAGATTGGTCCATTTCATACTCAGAGTGATGAAATGAGCCAATCTCTTTTGTCTCCATCACCCTTGATCAAGCATGATAGGGTGATGGCTCCTAGAGTCTCATTTTGTGTATTTATTGAAAGTGTGCAACTTGGATCCTTGGTTATCATGGATTGAAAGTGCTTGATTGGTGGTTTTGGATCCACGAGTGCCACTCCTTTGATGTTTTGAGATGATAAGGAGGGGCATGGTACAAACATATCTTTGGAAAACCCTCAATTTTTCTTTGTTTGTGCTTTGTTGTAGTATGGCAATTCAGCACACCAGTGGCCGATACTAGTACATTGATGGCCGACAGTGCTACATCCTTGGCCGGCAATGCCTCTTTTTGGCCGGCAGATGGTCGGCAACAAGAACTTATGGCCGGCAGGCCACTGGTGCATTCCTCAGCAGTGAATTGGTAAGGTGGAGTAGAAAGTTCTTGGAGTAACCCTGCAAACAAAGCCTTTCAAGAGCAAACCGGAAGGCTTTTCGGGGCGAGAACTGAGTGCATGCATCTTCTGCATCCCGGAGCAGAGTAGTAGCAACATAGTTTAATATGTTAATTACTTTGTTAATTTGCATTGATTATGTAATAATTAAGTAGCTTTAGCTTAGATATTTCTTTATGTTGTGTTGTAATAATTAGTCTAATTAGTTTTATCAGAATAGTTAGCTTAGCTTAGTTTAGTGTAGCTTAGCTTATTCATTCGGACCCTCCTTCGAAGGGGCGCAATGTTGTAATAAGTGTGCGTGTGTGTGTGTATGTCTTCCAACCCCACGCCTTTCTCCCTTTTATTTAACCGCTTTCGATGGTTAAATTAGGGCACGTTTCAATTAGTATACCTTATGTTTGCATGTTTGCATCTATTCATTTGTCTTGCATGCACTGGGCTTGGCGCATCATTCAAACTGCATCGTCTTTCAATACTTATTTGAATACGTGTTTAAAAGCATGTTGTTCAAGTTGCATTCATATGCCATCTTAGATAGCTGAGCCTATTTAGTTGCATATTGCATGTGTTACATTAGGCATCTTGCATAGTTAGGATCATGCATTGTTTCTAACTAGTTTGTGTTTTGGCTTGGAGTACACTGTAAGTTTTACGCTTTAGCATACTTGTATGAGTGTGAGTGATGCCATGTTTAGCATACTTGCCATGAGACTATTTGCTTAAGTGCTTAACTGCATGAATGCTTGTGGATGAAGGCTTTGTTGCTTGAATTGGAACAATTCATCGAGTATGAGTTTTAAGCCCACTTTGCGAAGTGGCAAATCATGTTTTTAAGCCCACTTGAGGTGGCAAATCCGCTTTTTAGCCCACTTGAAAGTGGTACTTTCAAACCATTTTCGAAAGCAAACATTAATTGTTTTGTTCCAATTCTCGCGATTTAGTCTATACTTGCTTATGTGCGTCACATAGTAAAGTTAGCTAATAATCGGATAAGAACACATGAGGTTTATAAAACAACATATCATGCTTGGTAGAGGCCGATCCTTTGATCGGGCGAGTGGGGGTGCTCATTTTAGGACCTTCCCCTCTCGTACCCAAGTTCCCGAGCCGAGGCAACTTTGGTGATGACGAACACGTAGCCTTTGGCACGAGTTAGTGTTTCCTAAATTTCCCAAAAATAAAATATTTTGGTGGCGACTCTGTAATCTGGCAAAGTAGTCCAGTTTTGGCATTATTTGACTCAAAATATGATTTTTCAAAATGATTTGCCGGATTGGACTCTTTGGTGTTTATCAGTTTCACATTTCATATTGCACTTTGTGAAATTAGATTCAGAACTGTGACAGGAGTCCGAACTGTAGGACCAATTCACGCCTCTCCGAATGGGGGGCACGTGAAGAAAGTCGAACTACAGTTTCTGGCGACTCTACTGGGGATTTAGAGAACTTGACATGAACTCATGATATGTTGTTTTATCTACATTTGTGTGTTTCTTTGCATTGCATTTGCATAGGTGCGCCTAAGTCACAGTGTTTGCCATCTGCTATTCCTGAACGGTTTGCCGGAGGCTTGCTTGGAAAAGCATGCCATAAGGCTGGCCAGTTACGGGCTCTGCCACGATGGGAACACAAACCTTGGATCTGGACTACCGCTGTAACCATTTGATCATCCTTTCACTTCTCGGTGTTAGAAGCAAGAGGTATATTAGGTGGTCTTGCTGAGGCACCCCTTTCGACTATTTGACCTAGTTGCATATCGGAAGCCATAGAGACTATTCCAAACTAGGACAGGTTGCTCAACCGAATTTAGGATTGTTTGAAATAGCATGTGTACGTAGCGAAACCTTAGCTCCTGAAGAAACTAGGGCAGGGAAACCTTACCCCACCATAGGGGTGTTTTGGCTCTCACTTGCTTGATATGTGCTGTTAGGGTGTGTCTCTACAGGAACGTATGTATCAGTTGCAAGTCTGAGTATCAGTTTGAGGATATCAGTTTTGAGGTAGAAAATTTTGTCGCAGAAATTAGTGTTTGAGTACAGATTGTCCAGCTTATGATTTCGATTGTGTGTTGTCTCTATCTAAGCCGAGATGCTGTGCGTTTGCTAATTGTTGTTTCATTTTTGCTTTATTTTCTTTTTTACAAGGTAGTATTTTCACCATTGCTTCAGACGAGGCAGTTACCCCCCAAGCACTCTGGACCAGAGTAAGGCGGCTTTATCGATTTGGGGATCTTGTGAGAGGACAACCGGTGTTTGCTTCGCTACCCTCGGTTACAAGACGGAAGAGAGTTTGACATAATTCACTAGTTCGTCAATCACCTGTGCTCAGTGAAAACCAGTTTTCTGCTTTCACCTCAGAGTGTACACCAAGTCAGACAGATCAGCACCCCTCAGTCAGTATGGAGGAAATGATGCGTCAACTCCAACACACCATCGAGGCCATGCAGCGGGACGCTGCTCGCCAAGCGGAAGTTACCGCTCGCCAAACAGAGGTTGTAGCCCAGCAGGCTGAGCTGATTTCCAGGCTTCAACAACAACAACAACCACAACAATAAGTAGCATCTGCTTCACACCCACCTCCACCTAGGGTTCCAATGCCCGAGGATACAGCTAATGTCCAGGAGAATACGGACATTCCAATAGGGCCATTCCCGCCTTAGACTTCCAAAGCCCCGGCCTACCCAACGAACACACCGTTTGAGTTTGAGGTCGATCCTACTGCTTTGAAAGTAAGCAAGCTCGAAAAGCTTGTTTAAGCGAGCTCAGGGAGTCAACTCGATCTTAGATATAGAGGAAGGCTACACAGATTTGGTGGTGACATTGCCGGACAAATTTAAAATGCCTCACATAGACCGCTTCGACAGCTCGGGCGATCCTATGGTCCACTTGAGGCTGTTTTCAGATATTCTGCGGCCGATGGGCCTGACTAGACTGCAAAAGCTATCCCTCTTTGGTCGGACTCTGTCGGGTATTACGGCCATTTGGTATGCTAAACTGGAGGATTCAGTGAAGAGGAGTTGGGAAGAGATGGCTGAGGCCTTTGTCGCCCAATATTCTTACAATACTCAAATCGAGGTCACAACTCCTGATCTCGAGGCAACTCGGCAAGAGCTGAAGGAGGGCTTCTCTGACTTCGTTACTTGGTGGAGGGCCAAAGCCTCCATGATGACAACCAGGCTAGCTGAGAAAGATCAAATAAGGATGGTCGTTCAGAATCTGTAACCGAAGCTGATGCAGAGGATGATTGTCTTACCCCTCTCCACTTTTGCTGATCTTCATGAGATTGGGGTATAGATAGAAAATGCTATGAAACAGGGTTTGATTGACCATGAAAAGGAGCAGCCTAAGAGGGCTTTTACACGCGGTTCGAATGTAGCTACGAGTAACAATGCAACCGCAAGGACTTCTGACGTTTGGTATGGTCACCACCACACCAAAAACAGCCACACCCTTTACCGGCACATTTGGAGCCATCCTACAACCTGCAAAGTACCCACCCCGAGGTCAGAGGGTTTTCACCCTGCTTTACATGTCTCTGTTTGCGGCCTTGAGTGTCCTAATTAGAAAAGGGCACTTGAAGCCCCTGGAACCACGTTCATTGCCAAATCCCCTCCCTCCTACACACAACCCAACCAAATATTGTGCCTTCCATCAGCAGCATGGGCATGATACTGACCTCTATTTTAGACTCCGTCATGAGATTCAAGATCTCATTGACAACAAAGTGATAGCGCCTCCTGAGAAGCCAAATGTCACTACAAATCCTCTTCCACCGCATAATCAACCCCCTCCTTCACCCAGGCAAGTAAACCTGATCCAAACAATGGCCGTCCTGTACGACCCCAGCATATATATCACCCCCTCCCACCTGCCTAAGCCGGCGTTGTTCATCCCAGAAAGCACAGACTTGTGCATGATGAGCACGTCCATATCCTAATCTCAACCCATGGTGGTGGCCGTGATAGAAGAGGGTATGCCTGAGGGCTCTATGAGCTTAACTGAGGAAGAGTACAACCCTTGTTGCTTTATAGCACCAGCTGATCAGGCCAAGCCGAGAGTGGAATTGCCAATGGGAATGAAGGTAAACATAGTCTGGGAGGACGGGCTGAGCCAGAGGCTGGATAATTTAGCAGAGCTTGATGAAGACATTGCTAATTTGTAATTTTTCAACGAACAGATCCGGGAGATATGCGCATCAACTGGTTTGACCTGAATGGATCAACAGATAATACAAGGTGGCTTAGTAATGAGCCGGTTATTGATGAGGGGTCTCAAACCGAAATAGGGACCGTCAAAAACAGAACGTCTGCAACGGCCGGAACGGTCGACGACAAAGGGAAGTTACCGGAGAGCACCAGTATGAAGAATTTTGCTCAGGAATTGAGCAGTATTTGTACAGCAGATACAGAACAAGAGGCCGCGCTAAAGCGATTCGAACAAGAAAGGATCGAGACTGATCAGAGGGCTAGAAAAGCCAAAGCCCCTGCGGGGACAAAATGTGTTGTGAACATGAGAACAACTACAACGGAACTGGACAGTTGTTTGTCGGTTGCCGAGGAAATGTGGTGGGAAGACAATGATTTGCGTCTGGCCCATACTGATGAGGACTGGGATAGAATCTCCCGGATGATACGTGGTATACCGAAGAAGTCGACCACATGATCCGGAGTAGGCGGTACTTTAAGCCCCCACACCTGGATTAACCGGAAGCATCGGAGAAAGACAAGGAAACAAAGAAGCAGAAGGACAAACTGCTAAAGGAAGAAGCTGTACTCAAGCAGCTGAAAAAGATTCAAGCAGACATCTCCATCAGGGGATTGCTTATGGCCTCGCGGGTGCATAGACAAGCCGTCCTATCAGCAATGGATAAGGCTAAGCTCTCTATTGACGCAACCCCTGAGCAGTTAGTGGGACTAGTGTTCCCGGGTGGCACTTCACCGACTTTGACCTTCACAGATAAAGAATTACCGCCTAAGGGCCCTGAGCATAACAAGCCATTATACATCTCTGTGGAGTGTAAAAAGAAGTGGATACCAGTTGTCTTGGTTGATACGGGATTTGCAATTAATTTGTGCCCGTCGCGTACGACCTATGCTATCGGGTTGAAGCCCGCAGATTTCGCACCAACAGCCCAGGTGATTCAGGCTTATGACAATACCAGTTGGGAGGTAATGGGGACAGTGCGAATCAGAACTCAGGTTGGCCCGACACAGCAGGACATCGAGTTCCACGTTCTGGATGTTCCAGCCACTTTCAACTTACTCCTTGGACGGCCGTGGCTGCACCAAGTGAAAGCTGTCTCTTCCACTTTGCACAAGATGTTGAAATACCCCCATGGGAAGGGGGTAGCAATTGTTTTTAGGAACTCTTCCATACATCCTCCGCCGGAGGTTACTACGCCGATCTTAGAAATTGCACACGGCGAGGAGGACGTCTTCTTGTCTGGGCTCACCTTGGCCGAGGCTCGGGTAGTGCAAGATCTTCTAGCTGTTGATAAGGGACTGTATGTCAGCGCGCAATCCGTTTACCTCATGAACAAGCTTCAACATGTACCCGGGATGGGATTGGGAATGAGCGGTTGGAAGGGCGTCACTGTATTGGCCGAAGTGCCACACAACCCTTATACCTTTGGTTTAGGTTACACGATTACCAAAGAGAATTGGGTAAGAAAGTGAAAGGAGATGGTAGGAAGAGCCAAGGCTAAACAAGCTGGGAAACACTATGAGTTGGTGTATAGACCTATTCAAGGAACCCTGAACGGCTGCTTTGTCCGAGAGGGGGAAGATTTCCCATTTTATGGCTTTCCTGAGCCATAGCTGAATTCTGAAAAGCGGTGCTTGCCCAGCTTTGAGATCTTTTTTGACTTACAGTTGCAAGGGGATGAAGTTGCAAAAGAGCAGACTGACCCACCAGTTGAGGCTAAACAGTGCAAAGAGGATGAGTCCAATGGCACAGAACTTGAACTGGAAGCAGCGCTGGCTTGTCTCCTCTTAGATTCTCAGATCACACCGGAGTGCTCGGGGAATGATTTCTCTGTTTCCATGATTGGAGATCAATCGGCTGTGGGCCCTTCTTCTGGCATTCTGGATACATCTATCGCACCCTCCCTCGTTTGGCAGTACGAGGAAGGCTTTTTGTCCAACAGTTCTGAGTCAGGTAGTGAACCAGAGTTTGATTCCACAGAGTCTATGGAGTCGGAATCAGATTCCAGTTCTTCTGAGTCAGAGTCTGGTATTCCTGGGGTTGATAACCTGGATGTCGTTGTTTTGTCTAGGTCGTCTTTTTATTTTCTTTTGAGTCGATTGTAACCGAAGAATTGGACGATCTGGAAGTTATGAATGAGAATGGTAATGCTGCTGCTTTTGAGTACTTTTATGTGCCACTCGTTTATTGCATTAATCAAGACTTTCAAAACTTTGATAAAAACAACGAGGAAAAAATTCCTCTAGTTTTGAAACATTTGATTAATCAAAGAGAATGAGAGGTTTGTAAAACCTTTGATCGATGAAATCACTTCAATTAATGTTGGTACTAAGAAGGATCCGCGTCTGGTCCAGATCGGGTCCACGTTGTCTTCAGAGGAACGCGAGCGCTTAGTCACTTTATTAAAAGATTTCAAAGATGTTTTCGCGTGGTCCTACGAAGACATGCCTGGAATCAATCCTGAGATTGTACTGCACCGGATCCCTCTTGACCCTGAGGCCTGACCCGTCAAACAGAAGCTTCGAAGAATACGTCCGGAATGGGCTTTAAAAATCAAAGAAGAGGTCACCAAGCAGATAGATGTAGGGTTCTTGCTAGTATCTGAGTATCCTACTTGGTTGGCCAACATTGTTCTGGTGCCGAAGAAAGATCGTAGAATTCGGGTGTGTGTGGATTTCAGGGATCTGAACAAAGCTAGTTCGAAGGACGACTTTCCATTACTGCACATCGACGAATTGGTGGACTTCACTGCAGGGTATGCGCTGCTTTCCTTTATGGATAGGTTTTCCGGGTACAACCAGATCTTGATGGCCCCCGAGGATAGGGAGAAGACTATCTTCACTACGCTGTGGGGAACCTACTACTACAGGGGGATGCCGTTCGGTCTGAAAAATACTGAGGCTACTTATCAACGGGCTGCAACCACGATCCTGCATGATATGATCCATAAAGAGGTTGAGGTGTACGTGGACGACATGATTGTCAAGTCTAAGGAAAGAGAGGGCCACTACACCACCTTGAAGAAATTTTTCCAACGGATCAGAGAGTATCGGTTGTAACTGAATCCTCAGAAATGTACTTTTGGTGTCACAGTAGGGAAAATGCTGGGGTTCTTGATTACACAAAGGGGCATTGAGGTTGATCCTTCCAAGATTAAGGCCATCTTAGAAATGCCACCACCAAGGACTGAAAAGGAGGTGCGAGACTTTCTGGGTAAAGTGCAATTCATAAGACGGTTTATTGCAAAATTAACCTTGACTTGTGAACCACTATTTGGTCTCCTGAAGAAAGGAAAGAAATTCCAATGGGATGACCGATGCCAAGTTGCTTTCGAGCAGATCAAGTAGTATCGACAGAACCCACCCGTGTTGTCACCGCCAGAGCTAGGGAAACCGTTGATATTGTATCTGTCAGTAACCGACACGACAATGAGCTACATGCTTACACAGGAATCTGAGGATAAAGTGGAGAAGGCTATCTATTACCTGAGCAAGAAGATACTGGAATATGAGACCCGTTACACTCCACTAGAGAATGCTTGTCTGGCCTTGGTATGGAGTACCAGGAAGTTGAGACACTACATGTTAGCTCACTCTGTAATACTGGTTCAAGATTAGATCCCATCAAATATCTCTTCGAGAAATCAGAACTTACGGGTAGGCTAGCCCATTGGTTGCTTCTTCTTTCCAAATTCGATTTGAAGTACATGACTCGCAAGTCTGTGAAAGGGAGAGCAGTAGTGGAGTTCCTAGCTGATCACCCAGTGGAGGGAGATGAAGCAGTAGAGTATCTGTTCCCAGATGAGGCCATTCTGCAGGTTGAAGAAGAGATTTGGACTATGTACTTTGACGGAGCGTCTAATCAGTACGTGTATGGGATAGGGGTATTGCTAATAGCATTCGACAATTCCTACATACCCTTAGCTTTCAAACTCCGGTTTAAGGTATCCAACAACAAAGCAAAGTATGAGGCATGTATCACTGGCTTAGAAGCCGCCCTGGAACTATGGGCAAAACGGTTGGACATCATTGGGGACTCGAACCTGGTTGTATCTCAAGCGAAAGGAGACTGGAAGGTTAAAGAAGAAAGGATGAAAATCTATCACCAAACCTTGGATGTTTTAATCCCCAGGTTTAAGAAGCTAACTTTCACGCATCTGTTAAGAGAAAGCAATAAGTTTGCGGACGCTTTATTAACTCTATCTTCCATGATAGACATCCCTTTGGGAGTCCGGATGCGTCCAATCATTATTGAACAGAGGTATGTGCCGGCTTATGAGCTAATCGCTGCAATAGATGAAGTACAAGATCAGAACCCCTAGTATCATGACATTTGGAACTTCTTGGAAAAGGAGGCTTATCCACCAGGGGCAAATGCCAAAGATAAGAAGGCGATACGGCGAATGGCTGCTCAGTTTATCATCTGTGGGGGTAAATTATACAAATGGGCCCATCTGGGAATGCATAAATTGTGTGTTGATGCTGAAGAGTTGAAGCGCCTGATGGAGGCCATCTACGGAAGAGAGTGTAGATCGCACATGAGCGGAGTGATGCTAGCTCGGAAGATCCTTAGACAGGGTTACTACTGGTCAACCATGGAAGAGGATTGTATTGGTTTTGTTCGGCAATGCCACAAATGCCAGATCCATGCAAATCGCATGAACATCCCGCCGTCAAAACTGTACAATATGACTTCACCATGGCCATTTTCAGTTTGGGGAATTGATGTTATTGGGGCAGTTACTCTGAAGGGGTCCAACGGGAATGAGTACATCCTGGTGGCGATAGACTACTTTACAAAATGGGTCGAGGCCCAATCCTATGCAGTGCTAAAAGCGTCGCATGTAGCTAAGTTCATCAAGAATAACATTATCTGTCGGTATGGGGTTCCGAATGAGATCATCTCGGATAATGGTTCCCACTTCAAGAAGGAAGTGATCGACTTGTTGGAGAAATACAACGTGGCTTTTTATAAGTCATCCACATATAAGCCGCAAACCAATGGAGCAGTTGAGGCTGCCAACAAGAACATCAAGCACATCCTATAGAAGATAATGGAAACCTACAGGGATAAGCCAGATAAGCTGCCGTTTGCTCTTTGGGTCTACAGAACATCGATTCGAACATTTACTGGGTCAACTCCGTATTCTTTGGTTTATGGGATGGAGGCTGTTCTGCCGATCGAAGTTGAGGTTCCATCGCTGCGGGTGATGGCTGGGTGCCAAATAGCGGAAATAGATTGGCAGCAGAGTAGGTTTGAGGAACTTACACTGTTCGACGAAAGAAGGCTGAAAGCACTATACCACGTCCAAGGTTATCAACGAAGGATTGCTCGGGCTTTCAACAAGAAAGTTAAGTCCAGGAATCTGAAAAAAGGGGATTTAGTGCTCAAAGACAACCGAGCTCCCATCGATGACCCTAGGGGCAAGTTCAGACCCAATTGGACTAGCCCTTACATCATCAAATCTATTTGGTTGGGTGGAGCTGTCATTCTTATGGATTTAGATGGCCTCGAGTTCTTCCAACCTATCAACATAAACATGTTGAAGAAATACTACCCTTGAGTGGCTCGCTAGGCCGAAAACCGAAAGGGCGACCTAGGCAAAAGTTAGAGCACAAAAAATTGAAATGAGAAAAATTGAGCTCGCAAGGTTGAAAACCCAGAAAATGCGGCCTTGGCAAAAGTTAGAGCACAAAAAGAGAGTGTGAAAACCTGAGTGAACCCTCACCGAACTACATAAGGCTTGATTCCCATCTTCGGGATACGTAGGCAACTTCATTCTGAAGTCCAGCTATAAACACTTCCAGATCAATAGTGTCTATGTGATTGTTTTGGTTATCTTTGTCTTTTCTGCATCCAAGAGTTCGGTTGTGATCTCCGGTGCAGTGTTATTCAGACAAGGGGCAACTTTCCAGTTATTGGATTCGGGGTTGTACATCTCAGTGATAGATCTCGGGTGTGTCTAGTTGTGATCCTTACCGAAAATGGTTTTGAAAAGTTTTAATAAAAGTTGATTTTGTTCAAATTAATCTTTTTATAACTTAGACCATTTTTGGACCAAAAATAAAATTTTCAGTACCCACAACCTTCAATCTCATTGATTTCAATATAGAGTTCTCTGACTCTTGATACAAATTGAAGTTGCTTTTTGTTACATTCAAAAAGAAAACTTGAAAGTACAGATTAAAGCAATAAACTTGGGGCATAGTTGAGTTAGGTGTTCCTGTGCCCCCTTCCAGAGCTTGTGGAAGCTTCAGAAGCCAAAGTAGGCCCGGCTTGTGCCTCATCTTCAAGGCAAGATATACATTCGCCAAAAAGGGTGTAACTGAAATTGGTAGCAGGGACTAGAAGTTCTCTTGTCCTCCATGTAGTGGTATATCGAGCTAGCTGTGAGCCTCGGATCGGAAATGAAGCTAGGTACTCTATCCCCTCTTCTGGGCAAGTCTAGTCATGGCCAAACTGGCGTCGGAACCGGAATGGAAAGTAAAAGACATAGTACGTCAAGCTAATCAACTGAATGCCAAGTTGGCGCGACATGTTGTAGCTCATCTCAGGCAGATCAAACCAGGGGCAACGCCAAGCAATGTTAACAGCAGACCTGTTGCACATCCATTGGCACCAACATCCTTCGTTCGGGAAATCAACTAGCTGTGGGTGAAAGAAATAGCTGCGCGCTGAATATGCAGGATAAGAGTCCACTACTTTTAACCTGTCCATGAGTCATACCTAGGGAGGAATAAAAAATAAGAGAGATTAAAGAATAGAGAGATGTACGTGAAGAGAAAAGTGAGAAAATGTTTTTGAGAAAAACAGAGCCTGAGGGCTGAGTGATGTGAGAAACACATGTAAAAAGGGTGGGAAACATTACCTGCAAGAGTAGTGGACTTCCTGCGAACCTAGTCGTCTCTCGGCGATGGAAAGCATCTAAGCCCATCAAAGTCTCGGCTAGTGTTAAGCTAACGCAGCTCTTGCCCTCTTTCAAGCCTTGGGCAACTTCTGTCAAGTGAATGCTAGACCCTCCGAAACCAGGGGCAAGAAGGAAATGAGCTAGCATGCACAAGCAAAGTGCATGTCGCCGAAAGCTTTGCCAAAGACAGTCGTCGCGGTCACCGGCATCAGAAAACTGATGAATCAAACTTGGAATATCTAACTCCCCATTGTGAACCAAAGATCGAGCATCATGTAAAGTGAGCCCACGCATCCTTCCTAAAGCCTAGATGTAGCCAAAATGAGACTGGGGCAAGATCTCCTCGTCACGCCGGGATTCCGTCAAAGCTTGGAGTTCTTCGATTGTGGGGCATATCTCTTGTCCCCCAAAGCTAAAAACATGTGCAACCGGGTTCCAACACCTAGCTGTGGCATAGAGGAATGGAAAACACAGCGGAGTATGACTCAGCGAGAATAGTGCATTTATCCCAAAACCCCAAAAATTCAACTTTTCCGAGCCATCCAAGTTTGTAATCCAATTTGAGAGTTTTTCAGCAAATAATGGCTCTATTTGAGGCAAAAACAGAACTGGAATGAACAGATCACGAAGCTGGAGCTTTTGTAGAAGATAAGGTAGTGAGTGGAGGTCAAGTGTCAACGTTTCGGAGGTTCTGCTCATCGATGGTTGGCAGTGGCTCATTGATGGCCGACAGGGGCTCACCAATGGCCGGCAAGGGCACATTGATGGCCGGCAGGACATCCTCCATAGCCAACAGCCTCCTTTTAGGCTCACTGACCTCCTTCGTGAATATTCAATTGTTTTTAACAGTTGTATTCTGTTATTTGTATCTTTTGAGGTCTTGTTTTCGTCCATTTTGAATCGTGTGTGTTTTGTTTAAGTCGTAATCGTTTGGTTTTGTTTATTGAGTTGTATTTATGTTGTTTATCGGGTTGTTGCAATTTGCTTATTGAGTTGTATTTACATTTGATTAGCCTGTCAAGGCCTTGTGTTGTTTATTCAGTTGTTTTGTTCTTTTAGTTGTTAGTTAGTTCGTTACCTGATTAGCACAATGCAATTTGAATGTGCAGTTTACAAAAAAATCAATCTCATTTTCATGCTGTGTGATGTTATGCGATGCTTAGAATACAAAAATGCAATACTTTTTTAAGCAAAAGCTAAGTTTTCATTCCAATCATGGTCACTTTTTGCAAAAGAGTACAAGTTTTAAAGAAAGTAAAACTGTCTAAGGCTGTACAAAGTGCTAACACTACTAGCAAAAAGAAAACAAAGCAAAAAGCATCTAAATCAGTGCCAACTATCTCAAGCTCGAGAGGCCCTCTTCATCCTCTTCCTCGGCGGAGCGGACTCTGGAGCACTATCACCATCGGCACCGCTGTCTGAGTCTGAATCAGAGCCTGAACCGGAACCCTTCTCAGCCTCTCTAGCCTCACTACTGGTAGAATCTGAGCCGGCATCGTCTCCACCATTAGATGACTCTAACTGTGGACTCGCAGCCTCACCCTCCTTCTCACTCGTCTCGTTATTATCATTGCCCAGAATGGGCTCTGAAGGGCCACTCTCATTGCGGATGCCCCTAGCTCTACCTCAGCTGTGTGTCGGAGCCTGTCTTCCTCTCCTTCCTGTTGCTGGAAGAGGTGCTGAAGGTCCTACTGTGGCTTCTGCTGGGGTATTTGGTGGAGCTGGAGTTTGGAAAGGGGTCTGAAAAGGGCAGTTTGTCAGAATATATTAGTTGTGGTGTATATTAGATACAGTGTATGTGTGCAGTATATGGGAGTAGCGTATCTATGTAGTGTTTTGACGCAATGAATCAGATCAATGTAGTGTGGAACAGTTGAAGTGCAATGCATTAGCAGAGAATTTCATGGCATGAAGTACGAACTAAAGAAACTTACTGGAATCCTGTAGAGGCTGAGCAGGTTTATGCTCATTTGAACCATCCCTATCAGAGAAGCCGCTAGCTCAAGAGCCTGTCCGGTGTACTCAATGGATGCCTGTAAATGTGTTGAGATGATTAGTGGTCTATAAAGCATAATTAAAATGAACTGAATGCACAAAATGTGAAGTATGAAACATACTGGGGTCGGGCCTCGAACTCCGACAAGCTCATGACCAGCACGCGCGGGCTCAATGGAAATCTGATAAGCCTCTCCAGAACGTCCCCAGCAAGTCAATGTAGTAGGCAGCTCTGGCCATCCCACTCTCTGTCTCTCCCCAGAATCTCTCTTGCCGCGGGTCTTAGTCGCTCTGGTCACTCTGCCTCTCTCTCTTGTAGCTGGAGCACTTGCTCCCTCACCTCCACGGACACCGTTCAGAGACGGCATCAGATGTGTCTGGATGAAGGTCGCATAGTCGCCCCCCACATGGAAGTAATCCACCTCCAGCCCTACCATGAACTGGATCACCTCCTCAGCAGAAAGTCTGTGTGTCTCTCTCATCAATACTGGAGGTGCCATCTGTGATAACCGTGTCCTGTACTACGTTAATTAATCATGATTATGTTTGTAATTATGTGCTTAATTTGAATTTGGGTGTTAATTGCATGATTATATGTGATTTTGGCTTTGTATCTGTTCACTGTAGGAAAATCTGCTAGAATCTATGCTTTGAACTGAAAATTGAAGGCCTTATCGGCCACCGAAGCCAAAATTGACTACGCCATTGTGATTGGCGTAATTTTTAGAGCCTATGGTGAAATTTAATTAAAAATTGATCCGGATCAAAATAATTAGATTCAGAATGGTTAATTAGAGTGCCATTACTTAAACTTAATCAATGTGATTAAGCAAGCCTATAAATAGGCCAATATACACTTAAGTCCCTCATTTTTGTGAACTCAAAATCCGGTTATACACTCTAGAGAGAGAGAGAGAGGCCGGTTTTAAAGAGAGGAAGAGGGAGAAGTGTGTATCTTGGCTCAAAGTTGTGAATTTGGAAGCTTAACTCCAAGAATTAGCTAGAAATTGGAAGCTTGGAACTCCAAGGTGAGTATTTGAGCATTGATTCACATATTAAGATTGTAATTTTGAGAATTTGAAACTAGATTGTAAACAAAAGTGTGAATTAAGTTATATATGAAGTTGGATTGAGCATGCATGCATAGAATTACCATGACTTGCCATATAGTTGCATATTTGAAGGTAAAGCATGCTAATCATAATGAAATTGAGATCAAGGTGTGCATGCATGTAGTAATTTGTTATGAGTCCTCATGTTTGTGTATAAGACATGTTGAGTGGGTTGCATTGGAAGCCATTTAAGACATGCATCCATGAAAATGAGACTATGGACTCAACTACATGTTTTGGAGATCAATTTGGCAAGAATGGTATGAGTATGAAATTGATCCATGGGAATTGAGCTTCAAAATGTTGTAATTTAGCATTTGTATCATGTTAGAAGGTTTGCATGTGAAGTATGAGTGATAATATGCAAGTTACATTAGTTTGAATGCAAGTTTGAAGCTCAAATTGGCTGCTGGAAAACCTAGAATTCGGCATGTCTGCTCGAGTGGGGAAAGCACCGCTCGAGCGTGAAATGCTAGTTCCCAAAACTTTTGTAGACATGGACGTCCGCTCGAGCGGGGAGATTCACGCTCGAGCAGGGAGCCATGTAGTTTGACTCTCAGCTCGAGCGTAAAAATGAGGCAAGCAATACTTTTGCAGACCTAAGAGGTCCACTCGAGCGGCCAAAGCCACGCTCGAGCGGGGAGCCCTGTTTCAGAAAGTTTGTAAAGATGTTTTGTGTTTCATTTTCCGTTCTCTTCCATTTCTAAGCACTCTTAGGCATACATTGAACATTGTAAATGGATTAAGAAGATAATAAAGAGGCCTAAGAGGAATGCACAAGTTAAGAACGGATTGAATCGTTTGTGACCTATATGTGTTATGTAATGTGTAGGGTCGAGCTCGAGGGCAATCCACCGGCAGAACACGGTGAGTAATATCTTAGTAAAGATATTTTCAAGTATGTCATTTTCCAAATGCTACTTCTGTATGAGCTCCATGGATTTGTTGATTTGAAATATGAATGAGTATTCTATATGCCTAATTTGTAGAAAGCCGTTTGATATGTTTGATATATTTGAATTGGGCCTAAGGCCGTTTGCCGGTTGCCATTTGCCGTTGATATGTTTGATATATCTAAATTGGGCCCAAGGCCGTTGGACATGAATGATTGGGCCAAAGGCCGTCGGACATGGATGATTGGGCCTAAGGCCGTTGGACATGAATGATTAGGCCAAAGGCCGTCGGTCATGAATGATTGGGCCTAAGGCCGTTGGACATGAATGATTGGGCCAAAGGCCATTGGACGTGAATGATTGGGCCAAAGGCCGTCGGACATGAATGATTAGGCCAAAGGCCATCAGATATGAACGATTGGGCCAAAGGCAGTTAGACATGAATGCAAAGATGGGCCAAAGGCCGTTTGAGTATGTCATTTGACATGTTAGAATACCGTGATGGGCCAAAGGCCGTTTGAATAAAAGGGATCATGATCATGAATATGAAACACGCATGGATATGAATATAAAGAGAATGGGCCCGAGGCCGTTTGATACGCCTGATATGTTTGAGTTGGACCCAAGACCGTTTGATGTGTTCGAATTGGACCAAAGGTCATTTTGAATAGAGAGTTGGTTGGACCAAAGGTCGTTTCGTATAGATGTACCTAAGGTTGTATTGTTTTAAATAAGAATTAGACCTGAGGTCGTTTTGCATATGGACATGATGTGTTGGACCTGAGGTCGTTTTGCTTTGTTGAGATTTGTAAATCTGGTGTGAATGAGAATAGTGGTTCAAATATGTACATTATAAGTATGATTCATTTATGAACGAATCTCATTTATTAACCTCTTTATTTTGATATTATTCATTGGGTGTTATCTCACTCTCATTTATATGTATGTGGGTGAGCAAATGGACGTTCAACCTCAGCCTTAGTGGAATTTAAGAAAGGAACCCAAGTTTTATGAAGTCAACCCAGGTGCCTCACGCAAGAGGCTTTGTTTATGATCTCTTGTATTTCTTTTGTTACTTCTATTGGCCATGATAGACCATTTATGTGTACAAGCTTTTAGCATGGCTATGTGTTTGAATGATCCTGGGTATACAAGATGTTAACTACTGATATGTGATGTAAGTTATTATTAAGTATATGTGAAATGTTTTGATATGCCATGTAAGCATAGCTCATTGGACAAAATTTTTAAGCTTGCTTCCGTTTGGCCCCTTAACTCTGATGGAATATCTTTTGTTTTGGTTTGAGGTCGTAGGTAATCCCCTGATTACTGGCCGGTTATGACCTTAATCCATAAGGGCGGGTTCGGATCATGACTCGGTACGAACGAGGCAGGCAGTCCTAAAGTCTGACGTGTGAAATGCTCGCCCAAGAACCAGGCATGGAAGATCGGGACCTCAAGAAAGATATGGTGGCGAGTGATGACCCTAGCTGTGTCATACTGCGCTCAAAGACCCGACAGTATCGCGTCCTACGGTTGCCATGTGATCTAAAGAAGAGAGTGAACAGATGATTAGTCGCCGTCAATTGACTAATGTGTTTATTAAGTTGATTGAAAAGCAGAATGACTTTGTTTTGGGTTACCTTATGTGCTGCGACCACATCGAAGTACTCGCGGAAAAACATGATGTTTTCTCGGGTCCTACGGCGGAGCTGACCGTCGTATACCCGAGAAAATGGGACTGTCGCCGAAGTTTCCTCTATAGGCTCTAGAGCAAGAGCCAAGAAGTATGCGTATACCCACAGCAGCAAAGAAAATGTGATCAATACAGTGAATAAGCAAATACAGAAAATGCAAAGCAGAAAGCATACAGTGTATGAGCAAATACAGAAAATGCAAAGCAAAAGGTACATGTATTGAATAAATGTAAAGCAAGAAATGCATGGTACATGTATTGAACTAAGCTGTGTACCTCCCAAGCCCGTCAGCAGCCGCCGATCAAGCTCTCACTCGTGCGAGAAGTTGAGCTCATGTATCCATACAAGGTGGTGAGGCCGGCTCCGCCCCAATCGTAGAACTGAACTTGATGGAGCACTACCAAGGTGCTCAGTAGATACAGGCCTACGGTATTCCACCTGTTTGAGAACAAGGTGGTACCGAAGAGGAATATGAGGAAGCCCCTCGCGTACTGCTCTGTCTCCTCGACCGTCTCGAGCTTGGACCCCCTGTACTGCTCCTCGAACCAGCTATATCGGACCATGCCTGCTCGGAGTGTCCGTGGGTGTGCCCCAAGCAGTGCGGCCCATGCTACCTCTCACTCTCCCATGTCAAGGTCGAGAGGGATCAGATCACCCCCTATGCCTAAGCCGGTGATCATGGCGAAGTCGTAAGGGGTCATCGTCATCGTCTTCTCCTCTGTGGTAGAGAAATAGAAGGAGTTGGTGGTGTCCCACCACCTCTCCACTAGAGCCCCTAAGAAAGGGCGGCTCGCTACGACCTGCGTCAGCCTGGAGCAGAACAGATCAAAGCCTGTCTCGTCGATAATGTCACGGACGCTAGCTGGGAGCTCACCGTACCAGTTTCGAGCTGTCGTCGTACCATAGCCTCTGAAAGAGCGAGACCCGTCCTGCGGTAATGCATGGGATGCAATCAGATCAAGCAATGAAAGTACAGTTGAATACAAAGTAGTAATGATAGTACAGTTAGATCAATGCAGTCTATGCAATCAGATCAAAACAGTGCAAGCAATGCAAACGGTTAAAGGTAATACTGTAGAAAACAATGTTTGTACCTCTACGGCGATAGCCGACAAATGAGACGCTGGCTCTCTCAGTAGAAGGTCGTCTGGCACATCCTCAGGCCTCCTGCGACAGGTACTATATGAGTCTCGGGGTGGTACCTCGCTGGATCGAAAAGGCGTATGCTCGTTGGTAATGGCTCCAACTCGTCCTCTGGCTCAGCCTCAAAGTCTGCCTCAAACTCTACCGGAGGAAGCGCGGGGATAGCCCCGTCATGTGGGACATCATCAGCCATCTGCAATAGATGCAAGAGAAGGAAAAATGAAGAAAATGGTGAAACTTTGAAAAAGTCAAACCCTAGAAGAGAGAAAAAGTCAAAGAAAGTCAAAGCCTGGAAAAGTGTACTAACCTTGGGAGAAACTCGAGGGGAATGAGTCTAGAATGATGGAAATGGAGAAAGAAGCGTTGACAAATTCTAATCGGTTCAAAGTGAAGAGAACTAGAGGGTTTAAGCGAAGAAAATGTTTTTAGGGTGTTGGAAAACACGTGAAACGCGAGGATCTAGAGAGAAAGAGCACCTAGAGAGCAAGGGAGAAGAATTTCGTGCAAGGGTTTGTAAGGAAATGAAGTGTCTTCACTTGATTTGAAGACCCAAGTGCGAAAAGTTAGATTTGCCCCAATCTGCCATCAATGGTCGGCAGTGGCACATCGATGGCCGGCACTTGTTTATTGATGGCTGGCAGTGGCCACCAATGGCCGGTAGGGGGCCGGCATTCTCCCCTGATGGCCGGCGTGCTTCCAAAATCTTCCTTTGCCATTTTTCCTTTGATTTGTGTCCTTGTATTTCGAGAAGTGCAAGGCATGCTCAATGTTTAACTCAGAATGTCTTCACAGAAGCGCAGAATCCCATTTCCAATACACAATGGTCATCGCTCATCAACATGAGCAAGGTGTATCCTTTTTAACATATTGCAACTCTTTCGAGAGGTAAATCGGAAGTTGCCTTTGAGTCGTCTTTAGCATACTCGCTTTTGTCGTTGCATAGAATGTGCATTGCCTCTATCGTTGCATGGAGCATGCATTTTGGCATTGTTGCATAGAACATGCATCATCATGTTTGCATATAATATGCATGTTGTATATAATATGCATCATTGATTATCTTGCATAGAATGTGCCTTTGTTTTGTTTCTTGCATATTGTGCACAGAAGCATGCCTCTAACATTTGTGTTACGGTTATTCATCTTGCATGGAATATGCATGGCATTGTACCTGTTAAGATTCTTTCTTTTGCAGGCATGATATTGTATGTACGGTTCATTTGAAGCTGGTGCAACTAGACGATATTGTATGTACAGTTCATTTGAAGCCGGTGCAACCAGACGATATTGTATGCACGGTTCATTCAAAAGAATTCTGGGTAAGATCATTCATGTCCTTTGAACATCTTGTTTTGGTTAGAAGCATTTGGGTACGCCCGGTGCTTACACCACACCCCTTTGGTTAGAAACACTCGGGTACGCCCGGTGTTTATACCTCACTTGTTGGTTAGAAACATTGGGTCGTGTGCCCGATGTTTATACCACTCTCCAATTAAAAGCGTTTGGATCGTGTGCCTGACGCTTATACCTCTCTTGTTGGTTAGAAACATTGGGTCGTGTGCCCGATGTTTATACCACTCTTCGGTTAAAAGCGTTTGGATCGTGTGCCTGACGCTTATATCTCTCTTGTTGGTTAGAAACATTCGGTCGTGTGCCCGATGTTTGTACCACTCTCCGGTTAGAAGTGTTTGGATCATCTCCTGACGCTTATACCACCTTGTCTTGGTTAGAAATATTGGAATGTGCTCTGATGTTTATACTACTCTTCGGTGTTTACACCGCTCTCTTTTCCCTCTCGCGCGTGGCGCGTTAGGATTTTTTGGTTAAATGCCTCTGGACAGATTTTGATGCTTATACAGCTCTTTGTTTTGGTTGCATAACAGTTGGATGTGTGTGCCACACGTTGGGATCTTGTTTACCGCCTCGGGTGCGCCCGATGGTTGTTGTTCTCTACTTTTTCTGCGTAAGGCGCAGTTAAGATTGCATAATTTTTTTACATCCTTTCTACATGAAATATAGTCTGGTTCGTGTTAACTTGCTTATGCACGAGTTTGCTGTAGCATTTCTTTGCATAACGTTTGTATCTAGATGTTTCATTACAGCCCTAATTGCATGATCATAAGTTTTGTTCAGCATTGTGCATATCATTTGCATTTTGCCCCAGCCTGCGGGTGCATTTATACTATTATCCTGAATGTCTGTCTAAGTCTTGCAGCCTTGTCAAAAATGGGTCGTCTCTAGGCTTTGACATTCACTCCTGTCATTTCATGACTTCCGAGTTCTGTCAAAGGGGGAAACTGTAGACACCCCATTTTTTACTATCCTCAAGACTTGGATGTTCTCACAGGTACATCCAGTGATGAGTCTGATTGCTCGTCGAGCGCTCGAACTCCGCGGCGGAGCACCCCAGGTTTGATCTTTCTAAACCTTGCATCAGTTATATCTCATTTTTGGACCATGTTTTGGTCCTTTTAGAATGTTGCTTTTAGAGCGCTACCAGCCACTTTTGGGCACTGCCGGCCATGGGCTCTGACCTGCCGGCCATTGATGTGCCCTGCTGACCATCAATGAGGCCCTGCTGACCATCACTGATGGCCGGCCGGCCACTAGTGCATTAGTAGATATTTTTAGATATTTTTTGACAGCTGTTTGCACAGATTGGAGCATCTGCTTGCACGTGGATGGTTGGATCTTTTCAGGATGATTTTGTATCTTCTATATACAGGGGCCTTCCTCTTGCATACAAAGGGTTACAAAATTTTTGTGAGCAAAATTTGTATCTCTCTCTCTAGAATCCTCTCTATCTTCCTATTTTGAGCTTGAAAGTGAGAATTCTCTACACATTTGCACTAGCACCCTTAGCCAAACACCTTCATCTTGGAGTTGAGGTTCTTGGAGGCTTTGTTTGAGCTCTTAAGGTTGGTTTTAGCTCAGAGTTGTGGCTATTTTGTTGCTGTGCTTCAAAGGTAAAGCTTACCTCTTTTAAAGCTTTGTTTTAATTGATTGCTTGGCCATCTCTTTACACTACTTTGACTTGGTTTTTTTCAACCATAAAAAAACTCTGTTTTTAAGGTTTTAAAATAGTGGTTTAAGCCTTGTTGAATTTGGAGGGGGGGTTGTCTCCTCTTTTACTCTTTGACTTGTGAAGCCTTTTGTGCCTCTTTTCAAGCTTTTGAAACAACTTGTTTTTGGCCTTTTAACCACTGAATTCCAGGGGAATTTCAGTGGTGAAAAGTATGTTTTGAGGTCCAAAATAAGAGAGGTTGGCCTCCCCTCCTTGTGTCTTGTTTGTATATGTAGATGGCCTAGCATGTGAGCATATTTTTTTTACCTATTTGTGACTTGATCTCAGCATGCTTTTGCACTGATTTAGCATGCTTTAGCTCTGTTTTGAGCCTTCTTGGTCATATAAGTCTTGTTATGCATGGTTGTAGTGTAAATGGCTTCACTAGCTTTGTGTTTCAAGGCCTCGAACATGTTTTGCATGTGTTGATTTCATGTTGAAGCATCATTTAACATATGATTTTAGTGCATATATCTCTGTCACACTCTCACATAGTTCATTCTTTCATTGATTTTGAGAGTTGTGTTTTGAGCCTTGTTTATGAGCCAACATGTGAGCATGTTTTTCTTGCCTTTTTACTACCATCTCAGCATGTTTTAGCCTCTGTTTTGGCATGTTTTAGATCTGTCCAGAGTTGGTTTGGTCATTTGAGTTTGATATTGCATGCCTCTAGTGTAGTGCTCTTCACTAGCTTTAATGTTTTTGGCTCTTAACATGTTGTGCATGAGTTGCTTGGATGTTGTAGTATTATTTTTCATGCCATTTCAGCACTGAAATTCTGCAACCTGCCTCATTTCTTCACTTTTCATTTGTTTTGAGGGTTGGTTAGTCTTAAGATTGTGTTTAAGCTTGAGATTGAGGCTTGTGCTCAATGGCTTTAACCCTCTTTTGAGGGTTCCTTCTAGCCAAAGGCATGATCTCTCTCATGTCTTAAGCCATCTTTTGGTTGACCCCTCTCTCATTAGAGGACACCCATCTTGGACAAATTGACTAAAGAATGGCTTGGTAATGTTAAAATGTGTAAACAAGAATTGGACAAGTAAAACATGACTAAGATAAGCATGTTGTGTTTGCATTGCATAGTGTTCAATCGGACATTATATTGAACACAAGGTAGATTGGTCCATTTCATACTCAAAGTGATGAAATGAGCCAATCTCTTTTGTCTCCATCACCCTTGATCAAGCATGATAGGGTGATGGCTCCTAGAGTCTCATTTTGTGTATTTATTGAAAGTGTGCAACTTGGATCCTTGGTCATCATGGATTGAAAGTGCTTGATTGGTGGTTTTGGATCCACGAGTGCCACTCCTTTGATGTTTTGAGATGATAAGGAGGGGCATGGTACAAACATATCCTTGGAAAACCCTCAATTTTTCTCTGTTTGTGCTTTGTTGCAGTGTGGCAATTCAGCACACCAGTGGCCGACACTAGTACACTGATGGTCGGCAGTGCTACATCCTTGGCCTGCAGTGCCTCTTTTTGGTTGGCAGATGGTCGGCAACAAGAACTTATGGCCGGCAGGCCACTGGTGCATTCCTCAGCAGTGAATTGGTAAGGTGGAGCAGAAAGTTCTTGGAATAACCCTGCAAATAGAGCCTTTCAAGAGCAAACCGGAAGGTTTTTCGGGGCGAGAACTGAGTGCATGCATCTTCTGTATCCCAGAGCAGAATAGTAGCAGCATAGTTTAATATGTTAATTACTTTGTTAATTTGCATTGATTATGTAATAATTAAGTAGCTTTAGCTTAGATATTTCTTTATGTTGTGTTGTAATAATTAGTAAGTAGTTTACTAGTTATTCAATTGGTTGTGTAATAATTAGTCTAATTAGTTTTATCAGATTAGTTAGCTTAGCTTAGCTTAGTGTAGCTTAGCTTATTCATTCGGACCCTCCTTCGAGAGGGCGCAATGTTGTAATAAGCGTGCGTGTGTGTGTGCACGTCTTCCAACCCCACGTCTTTCTCCTTTTTATTTAACCGCTTTCGATGGTTAGATTAGGGCACTTGTCAATTAGCATACCTTATGTTTGCATGTTTGCATCCACTCATTTGTCTTGCATGCAACGGGCTCGGCGCATCATTCAAACTGCATCATATTTCAACACTTATTTGAATACGTGTTTAAAAACATGCTATTCAAGTTGCATTCATATGTCATCTTAGATAGCCGAGCCTATTTAGTTGCATATTGAATGTGTTGTATTAAGCATCTTGCATAGTTAGGATCATGCATTGTTTTTAACTAGTTTTTGTTTTGGCTTTGAGTACACTGTAAGTTTTACACTTTAGCATACTTGCATGAGTGTAAGTGATGCCATGTTTAGCATGCTTGCCATGATGCTATTTGCTTAAGTGCTAAACTGCATGAATGCCTGTGGATGAAGGCTTTGTTGCTTGAATTGGAACAATTCATCGAGTGTGAGTTTTAAGCCCACTTTGCGAAGTGGCAAATCATGTTTTTAAGCCCACTTGAGGTGGCAAATCTGCGTTTTAGCCCACTTGAGAGTGGCACTTTCAAACCATTTTTGAAAGAAAAGATGAATTGTTTTGTTCCAATTCTTGCGATTTAGTCTATACTTGCTTGTGTGCGTCACATAGTAAAGTTATCTAATAACTGGATAAGAACACATGAGGTTTATAAAACAACATGTCATGCTTAGTAGGGGCCGATCCTTTGATCGGGCGAGCGGAGGTGCTCATTTAAGGACCTTTCCCTCTCGTACCCAAGTTCCCAAGCCAAGGAAACTTTGGTGATGACGGACACGTGGCCTTTGGCACAAGTCAGGGTTTCCTAAATTTTTCAAAAATAAAATATTTAGGTGGCAACTCTGTAATCTGGCAAAGTAGTCTAGTTTTGGCATTATTTGATTCAAAATCTGATTTTCCAAAATGATTTGCCGGATTGGACTCTTTGGTGTTTATCAGTTTCACATTTCACATTGCACTTTATGAAATTAGATTCAGAACCGTGACAGGAGTCCAAACTGTAGGACCAATTCGCGCCTCTCCGAAAGGGGGGCGCACGAAGAAAGTTGAGCTACACAAGGGCTCAAGTATCCTTGAGTATGTGGTTCGGATAGTGTTGTAGGTTTTGAATGTTTTGACTATCTCACATGTATTTTTTATTTTTATCATAAGTTCTCTCTCTCGTGAATGTAGACAATTGGTACTGAACCACATAAATTTGTGTATGATTGTTTTTTCCTTTGGTGTGTTTATGGTGTGCTTCTATTCGTATTGGTGGGATATGGTATAAATTCCTACAATTTTTGTTTAGTTTCAAAAAAAATTGATAAAACTACGACGACTTGAAGGTGCGCAAAACTATCCTTGTAGAGCACGTGCTTTTCACTAGTTTTCAAAAATATATTTCTCATTCAATATTTTTTTTTATTTTTTTATTTTTTGAAGACAAACATAATAAAATGAAAAGGTTATAATTATTGAATCGAGCTAATTTCTACATGAATGATATACATGACGGGTCCTACAACCACTACAAAAATTAAGGTTTTGGAGACAAAAAGTTAAGTACAAAATCACTTTTAAGAACCAAATATATTTGTTGCAACAAAATTCAACATTTAGTTATGAATTATTATCTTTTTGGGATCAAATTTTTTTGTCTACAAAAATAAATATTTTCGTGACCAAATTATTTTGTCTTCAAAAGTATATTTGTTAGTGACATTTTGAAAAATTTGTCGCTAAAAGCTCAATTTTTGACTTTTCATGACAACTTTTTAGCGACTATTTTCTCAACAATAGGAATTGGTTTTCACTATTGAGAACAAAAAAAATTGATTTCTAAAACTCTTGTATATTTTATTGAAAATGAATGGTTCAAATAATCAAACAGGACATGTGATAAGCCCTCTAAATTCTCTCAAGTTAAGATTTGAATTTGAGAAAAGTATAATCCTTTTTCCCATTGTGTTGTGTGAATTTCATCTCCAAGTGAAAAACAATTTAGTGTGTAAACTAAAGGTGGCTTCCATACAAATGAATAACAAATAAAGATGATGAACTTCTTTGTTCAATTTCGAGGGGAAGAATGGCATCAACCCCCTTCCCCCCCCCCCCCCCCCCCCCGCTCCCCCCTTTTCCCCCTCCCAACACTTCCATAGAGGAGGTTGGGGTTCAAGTTCCGACAGTTTTGAGGAAAGGGTTGGGAGAGATGGAGAATTCAGAATATTCAAGAGATTTTGCTCACAAAAAGTGTTAAATGTTACCCATAATTCTATTTTTTAATTAATTTTCTCATTGTTAGACATAAATAAATTAAGTTTTATATACATTTATTAATATGACTTACACTGACTTACATCTAAGAGTAAAAAAATAAATTAAAAAATGAGATTATATATATTACATTTACTCTACAAAAATAAAATAAAATAAATAAAATAAAATAAGAGTTTCTTATACAAGTGGGTAAAATGAAGGGAAAATCAGTCTAACATCATTCTCTAACTTTACGCAGTAGAAGAGATCCACAAATATTTTTTTTTGTTAGATAAAATCCCTCACATCCTTTACTTCTATTTTATTTTTAAAAAAATACAAACTTTACCCACACCCTTCTCTCTTCTCTCTCTACATATTTGTGTCTGTCTTATCTCTCTTGACCTATTTGGGTCTCTCTCTCTTACACACACATACACAAACACACACACACACACACACACACACACACACACACACACACCTCTCTGGTCTCTTTCTTTCCAAACCCTAAGACCCAAATCCACTATTTCCTCACTCTCCGACACTACCACCTTCGTCTCTCTCACTCTCTCTCTCTCTCTCTTCATAGATTTGGATCTCTTCACCACCTCACAATATTCTCTTCTCAAACCCTAGAACCCAAATCCATCACCTCATCATTCTCCGTCACCTTCACTTCCTTCTACTCCGATTACTGTTTCATCAATGCCGACTTTGTTTATATCTTCGACACCAAGTTTCGAACCCCTCTCTACCGCCTTCGTGGCTACGTTTGCCCCATTGTCCTCGTCTACTACCATAAGTATGGGTCCTTGATCTATTTGCTGAAGAATAAGGAACAGGTGATCATGGACAATAATAAACTCACGAATATGGAGGAATTTGGAAGATCTGCTGAAATTTCTCTGAACCTATATCAAAGAAATTTCACTGGACTTTTACCAGAAATTTCTCTAGACTTGTACCAAAGAATTTGGAGGTCCTGCTAAAATTTTTCTGGACCTATACCAGAGAAATTTCATTGGACCATTACCAAAAATTTCTCTGGACCTATACCAGAGAATTTGGAAGACCTATTGAAATTTCTAGAGAAATTTCACTAGACCTATAACAAAAATTTCTCTAGACCTTTACAAGAGAGTTTGGAGAACCTTTTGAAATTTCTCTAGACCTATACCAGGTAAAATTAATTTGAATTTTTCTTCATAGAGTAATTTGTGTAAAATTTGTCTAAAATTTCACTGGACCTATACCAAAGAAAATTATTCGTGAAGAGAAACTTTTTTGAAATTTCACTGGATCTATACCAGAGAAATTTCACTGGACCTATATTTGAAATTTCTCTGTCATATTGATCTTCTTTGGCCATCACACACTTGCAATATAAAATTTCACTGGACCTATATCTGAAATTTCTTTGTCATGTTAATTTCTTTAATTTTTTCTACAAACGTAGTCAGAGAAATTTACTTGCATGTTGATTTTTTCTACCACATTTGACTTTTCTCTGAAATTTCTCTATAATTGTAGTCAGAGAAATTTACTTGCATGTTGATTTTCTCTAACACATTTGATTTTCTCTGAAATTTCTTTGCAAATGTAGTCAGAGAAATTTACTTGCATGTTGATTTTCTCTAATACATTTGACTTTCTTTAAAATTTCTCTTCAAATATAGTCAAAGAAATTTACTTTTATGTTGATTTCAAACTTAATAAAATTTTGTCAATTTTTTTTTTTTTTTTTTTGAATTTCATATTAATTATGGATCTTGTTTGATAGATCTCTACGAGAGTATTTCAAAACTAATTTTTTTTTTTGGTTGAAAATTGACATCTAAATTAAAAATTATTGAATTTTTAATTTTTAAAATTTTCAAAAAGTAAAAGACGTTTGAATATAAAATGTAAAGATATTTTGGTTCAATAATTTTTGAGGGAAGAAGCGCATGTTTTTGAGAGACTTGAAATAGTATGAAAGTTTGGAATGTCTTTCATGTCCTAAAATTGTAATATTAGGAACCTCAAAAAAAAAAAAAAAAAAAAAAAAAAAAAAAAAAAAAACCCTAAAATGAAACTGAATTGAAAAAATAATAATAATTGGTTGCACATGGAAATGTTATTTATTTAACTTTGTCACATTTGAGCCTTACAAACACATTAACCGCTAGCTGGTATGATTGTCCTCCATGCTTTAATTATGCTGTGTTTGATTGGGAGATTTGAGAAGGGATTTAGAAAAGAAAAGGAAAAATATGTGTGAAACTATATGAAATGTAGGTATATTTTATTCACATTTCACATTCTTTTTCTATTTTCCTTTCCAAATCTTTATCCAAATCTCCCAACCAAACACAGCGTTAAGAAGAATTTACTTATCTCAAACTTAAAATTTGAATTTGACCGTAATGTTAGGTCCTTTGAGATATATCGTAGATTTCATTTCAATAATTTAAATCGTTCATTTTATAAAGTCTTCTCTATGTATTATTTATGAAAAAAATAAATGTATCCGATAATCGTAACCTTTCTAATTATCCCAATTGTCTCCAAATAAATAAATAAATGATAAATGTGATAAAATAAAAATGATATAATTATAAAATAAAAATGATATAATTATCAGACCTGCTTAATTTTTTTTCTAAAGGTAATATACATACAAAATTCTATAAACAAACCCATGATGAGCCTATGAATCCTAACTTGAAGGTTAAGTTCAAATTTTGAACTTGGGATAATCCCCATCGAATTAAAAAATCCCCACACCAAGTTTCATTTCAGCATATCCTCCCACTGACTCTCCGGCAGCCAAAACTCCCTCCGAAATTCCATCAACTCCGGCAGCTCTATCTCACTCCAAAAATCATCCTCATTCGATGTCTTCGATCTTCGCTTTTCCTCGTCTGAAGTCCCAACATGAGCAGCTGCAGCAGCAGCAGCTGCAGCCTGAATATCTTTGGGAGTTGAAGTGGAAGGCCTAGGCAGAAGCTCAATCTCTTCAGGAAAATTAAGCAAAGCTTTGTTACCTTTGAGACAATACGATGCCACGTCGTGAGCCCTGGCCGCCATCTCGGGAGTGTTGAAGGATCCCAGCCATATTCTGTTGTGTTTTCTGGGCTCCCGAATCTCCGATACCCATTTCCCCCATTGCCGTTTTCTCACTCCTCTGTATGCCTTCTGGCTTCTACTACTTTCGGATTGTTTTGCACTCGAAGATGATGGTGGTGGTGGTGGTGGTGGTGGTGGTGGTGGTGGTGATGATGATGATGATGGCTTTGGCAACTTCCTCAGGGTTTCTTCTGAGTACACTGCTGGTGTTGGTGGTGTTGCCATTTGTGCTTCACTTGTTTTGTATTTCAACCTTTGTAATGTATAGCCTTTTTATAAAGGCATTAAGAGAGTGTAGAGTGAACCTTTAGTACTGCCAGTGACACTATAGTAATGAAATGTTGTAATCAAGACATTGTGCATTGCATTATTATTATTAGTACGTACATTAAAAAATATGTATTTTAAAAAATGGGATATCTAAGTACTTGTCAACACTTATTAGTCCTAATTAATTTTTTATAACCTAATTAGTCCTGTGAGTCAGAAAATTTTCCAAGAAAACTCTTTATTAGTTAACACGCGTTTTTTTCTAGTAGTTAAATATTTATCTTTTGCACAGAAAGAAAGTTACCAAAAATGGTAATGTGAATATTGTCTCAGCATATTTCATATCATCTTCATCGCTAAAACAATGCGACGAGTCCGCCAGGCAAGTTGCCCACACTACTCGTAGTCTTATCAAAGTTCATATTGAAAAATCTAAATAACTCCCGAGATATTAATTCGTAATTATATTTCAATTTAAAACAGTAAATAACAATATTAATCAAACATACAAATCGGAATAACAATTTAACGTGAAAAAAACCATAATTGGAATATCTCTAATTGTGATAAAAAAAATCACGCGCCAAGGTCACAAAATAATCCACTAAGAAGTAAAAAAGAATTATACATGAGTACTCTCAATTACTTAACGAATCTATGCTCGAATTAAACCAAACCTAATGTACCCCTTCCAACACCGTTTTTACCTCAAAACTGTCTTACCCAACGTTGAATCTACAACGCCAATGTTGAATCCACAACGATGAGTCACTCTGAAATCTATCAAAGCTTCAGACCCAAGTTTTCCAAAATCTAACGAAGAATACCTCTCTCTTTATGTGAATAAAAGAAACAACTCAACCCTTGATGTTTGATACTTTGTAATTCCTCGATCAATCGATCACCCTCTGTACAACACAGAAACTCATTTAAAAACACCCTCCAATGTAAACACTCTGTATTTTACTCATCTCTGAGAATCTAGATGAGTTAAATCCTAAAAAAGCAAACAACACACTTTATAAAAAACAGAGTCGTGAAGATGGCTTGAGCTCACACTTCACCGCTTGAGCTGTGTGAGTAAAGGCGGTACAAAACATATAAGCCAACCGCTCGATCGCAACATCCACCATTCCAGCGGTAAAACAATTTTTTCAGAAGTTCTGACTACATACTAAAATACTAGAAAATCTACTTTACCGCTCGAGCGCACAAATGACCGCTCGAGCGGTCAAACCACTTTAATTATTGTTTTGGATTCAAAGGCGCTGCTCTAGACCCCCCATAGGGCGCTGCCTCTTGACCCCCACAACCTGACCGGGTAGCTCGATCCCCGTACATAGTCAGCGAAATGGCAAATAAGGATTGTTCAAGATACAGAAGATTAGCACAAACTCCTCTAACATGCACAATTCGAGTTGGATTTGTATCTAAACACTCACAACCTCACTGAAACATAAAAGCAAATAAAATTACAACTGAAACAAGTTTTGTTAAATAGGATTGTTGGTTACAAAACCTAACACACATGTTAATATTCACATAAAAAATTTAATGTTGAACATATTCAAGATATTCATGTATATATTTTGTGAACATTCACATATATGTATATGTTTTGAAATTCCATGTTATTGTGAACTTGACAAATTGCCGGATTGTTGTGGGAAAAAACACTATCAATACCTATATATACGATATATTGTAAAATGCATAATAGAAACGTAGTAGATACCATATTGCAAAGGGAATTGATATCTATGAAAAAACATAAAAATGTGGGATATGGGATCTACTGGGGTAAATTTTCCAAACGTGTGGACTAATTGGGATACAAAAATATCCATATAAACTTATTGGGTTACAAGTTTATGAAAAGGGATTTACTACCAAATTTCCAAACATATATATATATATATATTAGTAGCGGGTTAGGATTGACCAATTTTATACAAACTTTATTACAACATGATGTGGTAATACGGGTAAAATTATTTGTCTAGTCCACATTAAACAAAGTTGACAAAAAAACCCAAGTGATTCGTGATTTGAAGCAAATTGAATTGCAACTTTGTCCAATCCACATTAAACAAAGTTGACAAAAAAACCTAAGTGATTTGTGATTTAAAACAAATTGAATTGCAACAATTTTCAAACAAATAAAACTAACAATCTAAACCATCTAACACATATGAAAGTGATTTAGATTGTTGTTTCACAATTAATAAATCGACACAAACGATTTTAACGTAAAAAAAATCACAGTTAAAGCATCTCGAATTGTGATAAAAAATCACGAACAAGACACCACTATGAAGATAATGAACATACACAAGATTACCAATAATTACCCAACACGCTGAAGAATTGTTTTCCACCTTTTGTGCCTCTTTCACCAACACCATCGTCTCAGAATTGACTAGCCCAATGTTGAATCCACAACACCCCCGCCGAGTCCACGACAATGAGTTGCTTTGAACTCCTTCAAAGCCATCACGCTTGAACCTTCAGAATCCACCGATCAAACTCTCTTTGAATAGAAGAATCAAACAAACCCCCTTGATGTGATCAACTTAACTCATGAGATGCGATCAATCTTACAAAGACATCAAGGGAAACAAGGAAAAGAACAACAAAAGCAAACACAAACTCACAAGTTTTAGATCTGAACGCCGTAAACCTAAATTTTGTTTTTCGCATAGCTTTTATAGAAACAGGGTTGCGATGACCACTCGAGCAAAAAAATGGTCGTTTGAGCGGTGTGTCTTGCACGTGAAGAAACCATAAGTGCCTTCGCTCAAGCAATTAAAAGTGCATTCGAGCATAAAAAGAGAGTTGTCAGTATCTTTGTAGGCTTGATTGAACTATTGAGAGATACATATCTTCGCTCGAGCAACAAATTGTGCGCTCGAGCGGTTTAAGTAAGAAGATGGCACTAAATCACATTACAAATGTGTTTGTTTGCAGAATTGACAACCCAAAGGGACCTAACAATCTCCCCCTTTGCCAATCCTGGACAAGACACTTCTAACATTAATTCCCAACAAACACACGCACTAGACACAAACCCCTAACCACTCTAAACACTGTGTGAAACGAGCCACCTGCAAGGATTGTAAAGATCACACAAAGAAACTAGAAAACAGAAGTAGCTAGCATAATCCAAATAATCCAAAAACAATACATAAACATCATAAATACCACTGCCTCCTTTTTGACCGGAAGAGACAAAGTAGTTAAGGCCAATGGTCCAATAAACGTCCCAATATAAACAACCCAACATAAAACAAGGCCAAAAAAAAAAAAAAAAAAAAAAAAAACTCCAAAAGAACAGTCGAACCTAAAGAAAATATGCCAAAGATTAAAAAAAAAAAATGCCCAAGATAAAAAAAACATCAAAAAACATGTCCATGTAGAGAGAAAAAGAAACAACTAGTCACTAGTATGGTGGAGAAGGTGGAGACTACTACATGTGGAGGAGAGAAAGAATCTGAGCAAGCTGTAGAGATAACTAGTCCACCGTACGCTCAATACGTCCAAGGCGTCCATCAAAGGCATTGACATGAGCATCAAGCCGATCAAGGCGCTGGGTTATGGTCTGCTCAAATTGAAGTAGCTGGTCAAGAATATACCGAGGGCGGACAACCTGCTTCTCCTCATCGGTGGCTGCAGTATCAAGCTCGGCTTTCTCTTCCAATCGGTCTTCACTTGCATCAGAATGACCGGCCCTTGAAGAACTCCCCCTTAATATGTGCCCGACTTTGGAAGACAATCTTTTTGGTAAAAAGTTTCACGGAAGTAGCAAACTTATCATCATTAGCTGATGGAACATCAAGAGACGTGAGAATACAGTTGATGAGACACCCATACGGAAAATCTAAAGACTTTTTACCTCCAAAGACAGCGATCATGTTTTGGAGAATTAGGGTTACGAGATGATAGGAAGTTGGTAGTCCGTGTGGTTTTAAAAGCCTATCACCGTCATTTCTGTTCACTTTTATAAAATAAAAAAAAATTAAAGAAAAAGAAGCCTAATTTCAAATACATTAGTTCTAAAGATAAGGGTAATGATAAACCTAAAGTTGTTCCAAAAACTGAAAAGAAGACTATGAGAGGACAGGGAGTCAAGTGCTATGAATGCTAAGGGTTTGGGCATGTTGCTCTCAAGTGTCCTTCTAAGAAGAACCGGAAGTCTACACAGTGACTTGGGATGATAAAAACGGGTTAGAGCAAGAACCTGATAAAGCTGAATCCAGTGAAGATGGAGATAATACTTTTATGGCATTCTACTCTGGCTTTTGTCAATTAACTTCCAGGCCAGTTGAGTTTGCTTGTGGGGCTAATTTTTTGAATTCATATTCTCCTCAATATGAATAGTTTGCTCCATTAAGTAAAGAAGGTCTATGGGTCGAGTTACCTTTACGAATCGAATCCATTAACACAAATCTCACAAAACCACACTCTTATAGTTTTTATAAAAACAAGAACAAGTGAGCCGCTCTGATGCCAATTGAAAAATCTAAGTGATTCGAGATTCGAAATAGATTGAATTGCAATAATTTCCAAACAAATAAAACTAACAATCTAAACCATCTAGCACGTACAACGTGATTTAAATTGTTGTCTCACAATTAATAAATTGACACAAACTATTTTAATGTGAAAAAAATCACAGTTGGAGCACCTCTAATTGTGATAAAAAAATCACGGGTGAAGCGCCACTAATCAATCCAATATGAAGATAATGAATATACACAAGGTTACCAACAATTACCCAACACACTGAAGAATTGTCTTTCGCCTCTTGTGCCTCTTTCACTAATGCCTTCATTTCGAAATTGATTAGTCCGGTGTTGAATGCACAACACCCATGTCGAGTCCACGACAATGAGCTGCTTTGAACTCCTTCAAATCCTTTACACTCAAACCTTCAGAATCCACTGATCAATCTCTCTTTGAATAGAAGAATTAAACAAACCCCCTTAATCTAATCAACTTAACTCATGAGATGCAATCAATCTCACAAAGACATCAAGTGAAACAAGGAAAAGAACACCAGAAGCAAATACAAACTCACAAGTTTTAGATCTAGGCATCGTAACCCTAAAATTTGTCTTTTGCACAGCTTTTATAGAAACAAGGTCGCAATAACCACTCGAGCGAAGGAATGGTCATTCGACCGGTGTGTCTTGCAAGCGGAAAAACCATAAGTGCCTTCGTTTGAGCAATTAAAAGTGCGCTCGAGTGTAAAAAGAGAGCTCTCAGTATTTTTATAGGTGTAACTGAACAATTGAGAGATACATATCTTCATTCGAGAGACCAATTGTGTCCTCGAGCGGTCCAAGTAAGAACAGGGCACTGAATTACATTACAAATGTGTTTGTTCGCGGAATTGACAGCTCAAAGGGACCTAGTAGGGTAAAATTATTTGTCCAATCCACATTAAGCAAATTTGACAAAAAAACTCAATTAATGGAAAATTAATTATATTAATATCATTTTCATTAAAAAAAATGTCACGACATATTTAAATTGCTTATGCTCTAATTTGACAATAGACTAAAATGAGGTTGGTGGTTAGATAAAATAGGTTAAGAACTCAATAAACAAAATGTCACACATAAATCGTAGTTATTTCACTTTTTTTTCATAAAAATAAATTTAAAAAAATAATCAAAACAAAATTTTTAACCTTAAATTAAAATAATTAAAAAATTTTAAAAAGTAACTCACTTCCCAAACGAAACGTATATAACATATTTGAGCTTTTCCTTTACTATTTAGAGTCAATCTAGTACACACCAAAAACAAAAAGTAGTGTTCAAATTTTCGTTTATATGTATGAGAACTATTGTATCAATCGTAATGGAATATGTCACATTAAAATATAAATGATAAATTAACAACTCCCTGATGGCTTTGACACTTCCTTTTGTAATATCATGGCTGGCAGCTGGCATTGGCAGTTGGAACCAGCGGCCAGAGTTACTGAGTGCTGTTTTGGGAATCAAAATAAAAAGTCACGTTTTTGTCAAAATGTCTAAAAATATACGTGGTAAAAACGTAATAAAATTGGTTTGGAAAGTGTCAAAAATGTTAGTGTAAAATTATAAATTAGGGCCTATGACAAAAAAATAGAAAAATAAATTTCTTATGTTGGGTAAGAGTATTTTGGTCATTTTAATTTGATTTGATATCATAAACAAATATTAAACTAAAAAGCCAAAAGCTAACTTTTTATCAATTTCCCAAATCACTTTTTAAAAAGTTAAAAAGCTTAGTAAAAAATCAAAAATTAATTTTTTACCAACTTGCTGGCGGCATTTTGATAGATTCAATGGATAATTCTCACCTATTTATAAATAGTTTTGTTATTATTATTATTATTATTATTATTATTATAAGATGAGCTGTGCTACAAACACAAAACAATTTCACCCTAATGTTCACAGATGAGACAAAAGAAGGTGAAATTGTTCTTTGACCAATCCTATGAAAGAAATATTCAGTTAAAAAATTTGACATACTTTTTAAATTTAATGTTGTGTCAAAAAAAATAATTAATTAATAATTAAATATTATCAATTATTAATAAATTATTTTCTTAACACATCATTAAATTTAAAAAATAAATTAAAAATAAACTTATATATCATTTTTCATCTATGAAATTGTTCTGTGTTTTTGTCTTTTCTCTTATTCCATCTTCTATACATGCATTTAATTGTCAACTGATGGGGGAAACAAATGATTTAAGGGTGCAAATAAAGGTAAATTGTACAATAAATTATTCAAATCATCTGTGTAATCAATTTGCTTGCTTGAGAAATTATTAAATATTATCTCATCGTGTGTGGTCGTGAATATATAATTAGATCTTGTTAATGATGGTTTTAAGGATTATTTATAAGAAGTATTAAATGTCAAAAAAATTATAATTTAATAATTTTTTTATATATATTTTACAACACTTTCATATATTTTAAATTATTTTTATATATTTTTTCAATAATAACAACAATCTGAAGGGTTATTTTTAACATTTTTATTTATAATTATCTTTATATATTTTTTTATTCATATAATTATCTTCATGTTAATGTCACTATCTAAATGAAAACATACCTTACAATAGTCACTTTCGGCTAGCATCACTCAAATTATCAAGGAGTTAGTGCATGTTGAATGGTGTTATTAGTGTTAAAGTGTATTAGAGCATCTCCAACGGTAAACTTTTTTTTTTATTAAATTTGAGTAAAAAATGACTCATTTTCTCAATTTGATATCAGTTGCTCCAACGGTAATCCCGTGGGTCAACCGGTTGGTCGACCGGTAAAGCTAATTTTTTTTTTTTTTTTAAAAACCTTTTTGAACTGTTTGAACCTACCTATTTGAATTGTTTGAACCAGTTTACAGGCCAATTTTTGCATGTACTGGTCGACCGGTTGGTCAACCGGGTGGTCGACCAAAGGGTCGACCAGGTGGTCGACCACCATGTGTAAAATTCTCAAGCTTTTCTGTTTTAATGGTCACGCACAGCAATTTGGTAAAACCTGTATTCTGTTCTCAGTTTGATGATTTTTTTGTTCAATTCTCAATTTGATACCAGTTTGGTGAAACTGTTGGAGCTTCAAAAAGTGTCTTTTTCATCAAATTTCAAATTTGATGCCAGATTTACTGAACCGTTAGAGATGGTCTTATAGGATAAAAAATGTGAAAAGTAAGGGTTGGTTTGGGGTGTCTTAAAAAAATGTACTTTTTGTCTTTTTACGAAAAGATGTGCAAAAAAGTAGAGAGGTGATGTAATGAAAAAAAGATAAAAAGATAGATTATATAATTCATGCCAAACCAACCTTAAATTTCATTTACGTATGTTAAGTTTTCGTTAATTTAAAAAAGAATATATACTCTAATGATATAATTAAAATGTAATAAGTGATGTATAAAGATGAATAGAATATAAAAATTAAAATAATATTTTATATTATACTCTCCCTCGTCTCATTTGTGAAGTCTGCCTCATGGCGATCAACCTGCCACAAGTGCTCTCTCTCTCTCTCTCCTCTGTTCCTTCGTCAGATGGCTAGTTGCCGTTACAAAGTTAAAAAGGTTATTAACTTAACCATTAGAGTGAAATAAATTACACGTGCTTTGTTAATTGAGCAAGGCAGCCGGCTGATACTAAAATTTTGACCTGGATTCTCTCTAGTTGGAAAATCTAATTAGGTGGTGTTGTTAGGTTTTGTAGGTCTATTACAAAGACTGCATTGATAATTTAAATCATTTAATAGGTAAAATTTATCAATTATTTTATTTTTATAAAAAATTATATTAATCGAATATCAATAAGTACTTAATCATATTACATTTGTGTTAATAATTTATTGTTTAAATTATATTTTTCGTTAACACAAATGTAATTTGATCAAATGATTATAGATATCTGATTAACGTAATTTTTTACAGAGATGAATTACTCGACAAGCTTCACATATTGATTGTCCGAATCATCAACGCGACCTCCGTTATGGGTCCACAGAGACCCAACAACTCTCTCTAATTCGATTTGGACCGAAGCGAAGTCTCTTCCAAAAATTTAGTGATATTGTGAGGTATTATTATATGGATGATTATTCAGTATTTCCGGAGTATAAATACGTGGTACTTTATAAGATTTTGATTGGTAGAGAGGTGTAGGGGCCACGATTTACGTTGGAGATGGATAACAACATGAAAACTAAGTAATTAGTGATTGACTTAGAACATGATCACGTGATATTTCGAAATTATTAAATAATTTCGTTATTATATATTCCCAATGATAGGACACTTATTACGTTGTTTCGTAAAAAGAAATATAAAAGTATGAATTTTACAATTTCAATCAATAAAATTTGAGGACAAATTGGTTACAATTTTTGTGATATTTAGTTAAAATTTATTGTATTATTAATTAGGATAAATTATAAATACACTTTTTGAGATTTGCTTAAAATATAAATTATCCTTTGTAGTTTGAAAAATTATAACTACCTCCTTGTCAGAATAAAATTTATAATTGTTCACCCATACAATAATAAAATTATTTGAATTATTAATTTAAATAAAATTTTAACATTATTAAAAACTGATAATTAACTTGATGATTTATTAATAAAATGACCTATTTGTTATGAAATTAAAAACCTTAAGGGACATAATATAATTTCTAGAACCACAAGGGATAATTTATAATTTAAGTAAATCTCAAAGGGTGTATTTGTAATTTATCCTATTAATTATGACATATTTTTATATTAATTATAATATTATTTTAATTATGATAAAAGAACTCTTTCATTATGTCTTATGAATGTTTGAGTATAATTATTTTTTTAATTTTTAGTTATAACTCATATAATTGAATTACTTCCTCGATCTCAATTTATTTGTTCATTTTGGAGAATCCAATTTGTTAAGGAGATAAACAATTATTACACATCAATTCAAAATTTAAATTATTTTTATCATAACCTCAAAATAAAAAATAAATAAATATTTTGACACAGACCAGAACGACAAGATGAAAAAAGCAAAAAAACCAAAAAAATACGACCAAAGGAGTATAATATGGATAAACATTGAAAGTTTTAATTTTAGAACTCTAAATAAAACTTTAGTGATGTGACAAGAAATGAGGCCTACATGTAATGTGATATATATGCTTATATTTTTATTTTATTTTATTTTTTTCTTTTCATATTATTAGAATTTTTTTAAAATTTTAAAATTAAAATTTTCTATCATTATTGATATAATATTTGTAGGACAACTTTTTTTTAAGATGTATACGCATTCTCCAAATTTGAGATACCAGCTGTATTTGTCTTAGGAATGAAATATAAAAAGTACCAACCGTACTAAATGTCATGTATCCAAAATTCTTTTGCATTATATTGAAACAACAATGATAGAGGTCATTAATTTTGGAGCTTTAAAAAGTTTACTAATGACATGACACTCAATAAAAAAAGAAAAAAAACAACAATGATTCATCTCCCATTTTCTCCCCACCCCCTTTGACCCCATCTCTCTCTCATTGGTTACTTCTTTTTTTTTTTTTTTTTTTTTTTTCTTGCTCCTCCAATCACCCCCGCCACGTGGCAAAAGGGGGTGAGGGGGTGACCCCCAAAAGGGGGTCCCAAGCATTTTTCGAAAAAAAAATACAACACCAAGATCAAAATATCAAATCATTTATGATGAGACTCATTACCACATCATTAATGGTAGCACTAATTAGTACTCTCACACATTTTCCATATTGAAATCACATCAAAAGGACATTTGTTTCAACTCTATAGAATAGATGAAATTGAAATGACACCTATCCTACCTAATCACGTAAGAATTTCCTCCATTACACAATTTCCTTTTTTCATGTTCCTCTATAGTTTCCTTTCCTTTCTGGTAATCCTCATCTGCCTATTTAGGTCTGTTTTTAGTGGGTTTTGAAGTGATAAGAAAGAAAAAGAAAATTTGTGTTCTTAAATTTTTTAAACTTAAAAAATCACATTACGTCAGGTAGTAGATCACTCAAGAAACATTTTATTATTGTTTTTAGGGTAAGTTACTTTTGCCCCTCTTAAGTTTACCTTTAATACAAATATTTTTTTTATATTTTAAAAATTAATATTTTTCTTTTTAAAATTTAAAATCACATTACAAATTGTCCTCTCTATTATTGGCCGTCAAGTTAATTAACAAATTTTATTGATGTCAGTAATTTGGTTTTCTTAAAAATATCAGTTTTACTCTCATTTGATTTCCTTTCTCTTATACATTTGGGGGTGTTTGAGAGGTTTTTTTTTTAATTTTATTTTTTAGGCTAAAATAGTATTAAAAGAAAAAATAAATTAAAATATTCAATGACACAAAATATCACATTAAAGCCATAATTATTTTACTTTTTCTTTCACAAATATCATGTCTGATTATAAAAAAATTTAATCATCTTTTTAAACACAACTATTTTAACCTATTAAAATAGTCAAAAATTAAAATAACTTACTGAAATAGTCAAACGTAGCCACTATGGTTCCGTTTGGTTTAGTTTTAGAATTATGATTTGACAGTAGAGTTGTGATTTAAGTGTGGAATTATGAGTTAAGTTTTGAAAAGAGTTTTGAGTTTTAGAATTTTGAGTTGTATTTTGAAATTTTTTGGATTTATTTTTTTAATATTTAAAAATATTTAAGAAAATTTTATTTTTTATTTTAAATATATAATGGTTATTTGAATATTTTTTAATTTTTTAATTTTAAATACTTTATTTTGTTTTGTAAATATTTTATTCTTTTTAATATTTTAAACTTAAAACACAATTTCACATTCAAATCGTAACCACACGTATAACTCAAAACTCAATTCAAAAACTAATTTCAAAACCCATAACCAAACACATAACTCAAAACTTACAACCAAACTCTTTTCAAAATTTCAAAATTCTATTAAAACGAATTTCAAAAAAATATTTTTAATTTTGTCCTTTAAAATTATTTTTTTATTTTATATATTTTTTTTTCAAAAAATATTTTTTTTATTTTTTCAAAAAATAAATTTTGTTATTTTTTTAAGTATTAACCAAATAATTTGTTATGATTTAGATATATATGGCGATCCAATTTTTTTTTTAATTTTAAAAAAAATAAATATTTAAAATATTAAATAATTAGAATATTTTAAAATATATTTATAAAATAAAATAAAGTATTTAAAATAAAAAAATAAAATTTTGTAAATTTTTAAATATTTACAAAATATTTTTAAAAAATACAATAAACAAATGTATAAAATACAGTGCATATTAAATAAATAAATAAATATTTACTCTAAGAAATTTTGTAAATATTTAACAAAAATAAATTCAAAATACAACTCAAAACTCAAAATACAATTCATAACATTTTTCAAAACTTATAACTGAACAAATTTTCTCTTTTCAAAACTTAACTCATAACTCATAACTCATAACTCAAAATATGACTCCACACTTAAATCATGATTTTAATCCACAAAATAAAAATATTTTTTTGATTTTTTTTAAATAGAGTTTTGAGTTGTGTATTTGGTTTTGAGTTTTAAAATAATTTTTGAATTTAGTTTTGAGTAGTTTTGAATTATGTGTTTAGTTATAAATTTTAAAAATAATTTTAAATTTTTTTAATTAAAATTATAATTCTAAAGCCAAACCACTAGATTTTTTTATGTTTTTTTGCTTTTTTTTTTTTTTTTTTGGCAAGGCAGCCACAAGACAACCACTATTGTTTCTCCCATTCATCATTACTAGGCCATCAGTAGCCACTACCAAAAAGAAAAGAGATACAGATACATAACTCATATATATATATATATATATATTAGGGGTGTGGGTCCACTAGATAAGTGTATTTAAAATATAAATTTTAATTTTATGTTATTTAAATGGTAAAAGTATTCTTCATTATTTTAATGGTCATATGTTCAAGTCTTGTGTCTCTCTTATAATTACTATTTTTTTTTTTTAGATGAAAAAATTGACACAAGAAAAGAATGCAACTTAACAAAATGAGAGAATGAGATTCATGAAAATTAAGTTTTTTACTTTTAATAATAATATAGATAGTAGAAATATAAATATATGCATTTATATAACTTTATTGGAATTTAGCAAATGAAAAATATAAAAAATTATCTTTAATACAACTATTCTAAACTCCTTTGATCCAAAAATTGCCACTCATTCAACCATTCAAGCTTCCCAACTTCAACTCAACTAAAGCATCCACAACAATTCCCATTACTGATTCAGGCGGGACTACCCCACTTACACCCGCAGCTACATTGGCAAACCCAAATCACAATTGGCAAATTGAAAAATTCTAAGTTATGTGATTTCATGATTCAAAATAGATTCAATTATTATAAATTTTAAAAACACACAAAACAAATTAAAAAATCTAAAATTTTGAGATATTGATTCGTAATTATATTTCAAGTTTAAACAAGAAATAACAATCTTAATCAAACAATCAAAGACAAATCGATACAACAATTTAACGTGGAAAAAATCACAATTGGAACGCCTCCAATTGTGATAAAAAATCACAGGTCAAAATCACAAAGCAATCTACTAAGAAAACAAAAAGGAATTACACATGTGTACTCTCAATTTCTTAGCGAATCCATACTCGAATTGAACTGACCCCGATGTACTTTTCCTACCACCATCTTCACCTCGAAATTTTCTTGCCAAACGTTGAATCCATAATTCTGATATCGAATCCATGACGATGAACCATCCTAGAATCTACCAAAACTTCAGACCCAAGTTCTTTGAAATCCACCGAAAAACAACTCTATCTTTTGTGAATAAAAGAAAAGAAACAAACCCCTTATTGATGTTAATATGAAGTTTATAGATCCATTGACCACTCTCAAATCATCAAGGAAACACTTATAAAAAATACCCTCTAATATAGAAAACCTTGGTACCTTTGCTCTCCTAGAATTTGGACAGCTTAAACCCTAAAAAATAGCAAATGGTGTACTTTCTAGTAAATTGAATTGCGAAGACCACTCGAGTGCACATTTCACCGCTCAAGCGAACTCAATAGAACGCGTGCCCATCACTCGAGCCAAGACTCTACCGCTCAAGAACAAAATGGATTCTCTCACAAGAGTATATGAAAGCAATAGACATATGACAAGATTATCTTGAAATATGAATAGATGGAAATTTTAGTAACATGCAGCATGAATAGATAGAAATTTTAAGAACATGCAGACACACTAAAAAAAAAAAAAAACTCTCCCTCAAAAGTCTTTCCCTTTTTGTCATGAATTGTCAAAGGAAACTCAATCAACTAAAGCAAGAGAATAAACCACACAAGGACATGATGATGTAATAATCAATAGCATGCGAGAAATAAGCAATGCATAGAAACATGCAAACCATCTAACACCAACCTCCCTTACAAAACCAATCAATATAAGTCCATGCTAAAAGAACTCCCATGTAATGATTAACCAAGCTCCTCCTCACTAAAAGCAATCACAAGCAACAAAAATGATGAACAAAAAGGAAAAGACAAAAACAATATGGTGGAGTAAGTAAGGAATTTCATATTTGTACCTTAAAACACACAAGAATATCCAAGAAATACAATTACTTGAAAACATAATGTGCACAACTTATAGAAGATCCATCATGAAAGAATATGATACAATATGTGAAAAACATAGATCCCATGATAAGAGTGTATGTGTGGCTCTTGGAGTTCGACAAACATTAGATTCAAATCCTAGTAGTGATCTGAAGGCTGGACCTCCGGTAAGAGAATATTCGAATGACTGAGAAAAGTCAAACCTTTAGTGATCAAGGGGTATTTGTTCAGTAAAGACGAAGACTCCCCCTCAGTCAATGAATAATTTTATTTTTTTTATCTTTCTTTCTTTTGTGCACTCACTGGCAGCTTTTACGCTCAAGAGTATGGAAACCTAACTAGAGACGCATGGAGAAAATAAGGATAGCTTGGTTGGTGACTCTAAGGTAGTTTTTTTTCTCATAATTTGACTACAATGACCCGAGGGGAAAGCCATGGAGATGCAAAAAGATGGTAGAGGGTTAAGAAACTCAACATCACCCAAGATATGCTAGCATTGGCCAATTTCTCAAGAAAAACATATGAAACACTGCTAGTAGTCCATAAAGAACTTTAATCACTTATGCAGAAGGGTCCGGTATTTGCTAATCCAATAGTATGTATAGAATGAGATATACTGATCAAAGTACACACAATCCGAAATGAGCAATGACATAGATAGCGCACATACATTAACAAGTAATAGATATTCTCATCAATTTCAGTATGCACCAAGAACTTCTCAAAAATTTTAAGCTTGTAAAACCATACTAAGAAAAAAAAATGGATTTTTTTTTAATAAAACAAAGAAAAAAAGAAAACGAACAAGCACACACAAACGACCAAAAAATAAGAAAGACAAACAAAAATAAACTCAAAAAAAAAAAAAAAAAAAATTGAATAATCAAATTAACCCAAGTCAAGCTTTCTCACCTATACTGCTTTAGTATGAACAATGTAGTGAGTATTGTGGCTCTTAGGTGATGTCTTGATGTTGTTGTTCCCTTCCCTTTCAATGTGAACCTATCTCGACTTGGTTTCCAACCTCCTACTCCAAGGTCTAGGCAAATGCAAGCTAGCTTCATGTTTGGTCTTGATCAAATCAAACCAATAAAATGTCTCCTACCCCATGAGGTATTAGAATTTCTTTTTCCTCCATGAGACACTCTCCCATATAACTCATAACAATAAGGGCGAATATGATCATACATACTACAATGATAAGTAAAAACAAGGTGTACCTTATTTTCTTTGACTTTACTAACTCTAGGAAGATTGAGAAGTCCATCCTCATGTTGAATCGTTTGCTCTTCCTTTCTTTGAGTTCTTGTATTAAGAGATGTCAATGCACTCCATTTTTGTTCTTTGTCACCACAAAAGCCAATGCCACTCTTGTCATAGCACATTTGTTAAGACCCAATGATATTGTCCAAAGTCTTTGATCCTTTGTTCCAAAGACCAATAATAGCTATAGCACACTCGAGCTCTTCCTCTTTCTTGATGACTAGCTCTTCTAAGGTAGCTTGAGAAATCTTGAGAGTTTCAATATTTTCTTCATATGTTGCATAGATTTGTTATAGCTCATTATTCTCTATCTCACAAGTCAAGAGTTTTGCACAAAAAGCTTGTCGATCATTAGAGATATTGATGGCATCATTCTTTACCTTGGAAGTCTCCTTCTTTAATTTGACATTCTCACTTTCATAAGCTTTGAGTTTGATAGTGAGTTTGTCATTCAACTTAAATAAATTAAGAGATTCCTCGTACAACTTTTCGTAACCTTGTTGAAGCTGTTCATTATCTACTTCATCATCACTCTCTTAGGATTCATTATCAGTGACATTCTCAATCGGCCTCTTGGGATACTTCATTCGTTCTTTAGCTCTAGAAGTTGCCATGAAAGCAAGAAATTGTCCATGCTTGTAACACCCCGAATAATACCTTTTTATAGAAATCATACGACAATCTTGTTAGGTCCCTAAGTCTTGTCAATCCCGCGAACAAACTTGTGTAATCGAGTTGTAATTTTTTGTGTTGTTTTGTCTTGCTCGCTCGAGCGAAAAAGTTCTTGCTCGAGCGAAGGACTGCATCTGGCTTAAAACCTGAATGAGATCATTGTGCGCTCGAGCAAAGCATTGGTGGCTCAAGCGAAGGACTGCGTCTACATAAAACCTGAAAGAGTTCATTTCTCGCTCGAGCGAAGGTGTCGTGGCTCGAGCGAAGGCACTTATGGAAATCACGTGAGATAAGCTTCTCGCTCGAGCGAGAGAAGCTTCGCTTGAGTGAGCTTTAGAATCCAGATTTCTATAAGTAGTTGGTTTTCTCCAAAATTTAGGATTACTCTTTCAGATCTACTTTGAGGTTTTCTAAGGTTTTCTTCTGGAGAGATTTTTGGTGAGTTTTCCTTGATGTTTTTGAGAGTGTTCTTCACTCATGATCTAAGATACATACATCAAGGAGTTTGTTACTTTAAAATTCAAGAGAGTTCTCTTCGTGGATTCCGAAGATTCAAATGTGGAGTTTCAAAGGAGTTTGATTTTGTACGTAGTCGTTTATTCGACAAACGAAGTTGTGGATTCAACTTCAGATCAATCAGTTCCGAGACGAAGGCGTGGTGAAAGAGTTACAGAAGGTGTGAAGACAAATTGACTGTGTTGGGTAATTTGTGTATTATCTTTGTAATATTTCTTTCTTCAGTAGTGGATTGATTAGTGGCATTTCGCCCGTGGTTTTTGATTATAATTGAAGGTTCTTCAATTGTGGGTTTTTCCACGCAAAAATCGTTTGTGTCGATTTATTGTTTATTTAGAAAAACAACAATCTAAATCACTTTCATAAGTGCTTGATGATTTAGATTGCGTGTTTTGAATAATTTGGATTTGGAATATTTTAATCTTGATCTAATCACGAATCACTTAGGATTTTCAATTGGTATTAGAGCAAGTCACTCTTTGTTTTTATCAAAACTATAGGAGTGTGATTTTGTGTGACTAGTATTATGGATTCTATTCGTGAAGGTAACTTGACTCATAGACCTCCTTTACTCGATAGTACAAACTATTCTTATTGGAAAGCTCGTATGAGAGTGTTTTTAAAATCCATCGATGAGAAAGTTTGGCATTGCGTAATCTATGGGTGGAGTGAACCTATTGTCACCATTGATGGTGTTGATATTCCTAAACCCCTTGATAAATGGGACACAACTGATTACCAAAACTCGAGTTGGAACAGTAAGGCTCTCAATTCCTTGTTTTGTTCCGTCACATCTGAAGAATTTCGTCGAATCTGCACGTGTGAGGTAGCAAAAGAGGCTTGGGACATTCTTGAAACAATTCACGAAGGTACTACTTCTGTCAAAAGGTCAAAACCTCAACGTCTCACATCCGCCTTTGAAACCCTTTTTATGCGCGACGATGAGACGTTTGATGATTTCTATGCAAAACTTAGTGATATCGTGAATTCCTGTTTCACACTCGGTGAAAAAATCCCGAAAGCTAAAGTTGTTGGAAAAATTTTGAGGTCCCTTCCCAAGAGGTTCCAATCAAAAGTGACAGCCATTGAGGAGGCTCAGAATATTGATACCCTCAAGCTTGATCAATTGGTTGGAAACTTGCAGACTTATGAAGCCCACCAGATTTCAAAGAAAAAACAAAAAGATAGTGTGGCTTTCACTAGTGCTCATGAGACTGCAAAAACTCCAGAGATTGAATTTGATTTAGAGTTTGAGATGACGGCTATGCTTACAAAATAGTTTAAAAAAATTTTGAAGAAAAAGAAGCCTAATTTCAGAGACCCTATTTCAAAAGACAAGAGTAATGAAAAACCCAAAACTTTTCCACCAAAATTTGCTCAAAAACTGAAAAGAAGATTGTAAAGGGGCAAGGGGTTAAGTGCTATGAATGTCAAGGGTTTGGTCATATTGCCCTTGAATGCCCTTCGAAAAAGAATCGAAAGAAAGTTTACACTGTGACTTGGGATGATGAAAGCGAGTCGGAGCAAGAACCCGAAGAACCTGAATCCGGTGAAGACGGGGATAGTGCTTTCATGGCATTTTTGACCACTTTTTCTCAACCTCTTCCAAAGCCATCGGAATTAGCTCGTGGTCAGAACCTGCATCATGCTCCCACCTTTGATGGGACTAACTACCTGTATTGGAAAATCAGAATGAGGGCTTTTCTGAGAGCTTTTGAACTAGAAGGTTGGCAAGCCATTGAAGAAGATATAGAAAGTGTAGACAATCCGGGCAGTCAGAGAGCCCTGATTACTATTCGTGGAGCAATTTCCTATAAAGAACAGCAACGAGTTGTTCACTCCACAAAGGCTAAAGATGCATGGGAAATTCTGAGCCAATTCCATGAAAGAGGAGATTCACCTTCACCACCATCCAGCAACTTCCCTGCCTTGGTTGCTAGATTGGATGAGGCCAAGGAGAATGAAGAGCAAAAAGAGGATGATGAAACATATGAAGACAATGATGAGATCAATGGCGATGAACTACAATAAGCTTATGAAAAGCTGTACGAGGAATTTCTGAATTTGTCCAAAATCAACGACAAACTCTCTCTCAAGCTCAAAACATGTGAGAGTGAGAATGTCAGGCTAAAAGGAGAACTTGTAGCAACAAAACAGAATGTCATCAAGATCTCAAGTGACGGGCAAGACTTATGTGGAAAAATTTTATCCTGTAAAACTGAAAGGAATGAACTTCTGAAAGTGTATTCCAATATGAAGAAAAGCTTGAAAGTCTTGAGTTGTCACAAGCTGCGTTGGAAGAGATAGTCTGTCAGAAAGACAAAGAACTCTGTATTGCTAGAACAACAATTGCCATGTGGAACAAAGGTTCCAAATCTCTAGAAGACATACTCGGGTCTCAACAAATGAGTTCTGATAAAAGTAGGCTAGGCTATGGTGCGACAGCTCACAAGGGACAGGCCTCTACCTTACATAACCTGAAGACTCAAGCAAAGGGAAAATTGAAGGTAGACCAGGATGATTCCTCTCTTCATCTACCAAAAGCAGGTAAGATCAACAAAAGGGAGGTAAAACCTGTTTTTATTTGTCATCACTGTGGTAGGTATGGCCACATTCGTCCTTACTGTTTTGAATTGTTCGGTAAGGTGTCTCAAAAGGGTAGAAATTCGAATACTTTTTGGGCTAGGAGACAACCTTATATGTCTAGGCGGAATACCAAGACTAAAAAGATTTGGGCGAGAAAAGATGATTTAACTTGTTTAGTTGTTCACACTGCTCTAAAAGCACGTGATTCACACATGTGGTATCTTGACAGTGGGTGCTCTCATCATATGTCCGGTAACAAAACCTACTTCACCTCCCTTGAAAAATATGAAGGAGGAATTGTTACCTTTGGAGATGGCGGCACTTCTAGAGTCATTGGTAAGGGCTTTATTAGTGTTGCTGGTCTTCCCAAGCTAGATAATGCTTTACTTATTGATGGTCTTAAAGCAAATGTTTTGAGCATTAGTCAAATGTGTGATTACCATCATGAAGCATTGTTTTCAAAAAATAAATGTGAAATTTTGGATAAAAATTGAAATACTGTCTTACATGGGCTTCGCACATCTGATAACTGCTATGGAATTTTTACTACTAATGATCTCACTTGTCACTCTGCCATCATTAGTAACATTGACCTGTGGCATCAAAGATTAGATCACATGAATTTCAAAGACCTAACTAAGATAGCCAACAAAGAGCTTGTGAGAGGAGTACCCAAACTGGGTAAGAATTTGAGCCATGTGTGTGGACCATGTCAACTTGGAAAGCAAACCCGTGCCCCTCATAAAAAAGTGAACAGCTTTACAACCAAACGTCCTCTTGAATTGGTTCACATGGATTTAATGGGTCCTACTCGCACTGAAAGCATTGGAGGTAAAAGATACATTTTTCTAACTGTTGATGATTTTACTCAGTTTTCGTGGGTAAACTGTCACGACCCAAACCCGCCCCTAAAAGGTTGGCATCGTAACCGGCCAGTAATCCTAGATTACCACAGGCCTTTCTGTGCAAAATATAAATAAACGGGGCTCGCGGAAGAGAAAACACAATATTATAGTCCAAAGAGCTGTGCATTTATATGAACATACCTTTACATGCCAAAAATGTTAATTTACCCATCTACGTAACATAACATGTGATCAAAAATTCATATACATCACATAGGCACAGGCCACAATGCATAACAAAACAAAACAAAGCTCACAAAACGGCCTTCCAGGCCTAGTCCCAGCTCGGAGGCACCAAACTCTGGTAGGCTTCAAAACGGCGGCTCGAACAAAGCTCCGCCTAGGCTTGACTCCCTGAATGCTCACCTATAAATACATATATACAAACAATGAGCTAAAGCTCAGCAAGTAACATTTAAGTAAAGAGGTAGTGAACGAATTCCGTACATTTCATATATCCGTAAAATAATCATTCATACACATAATCATCTCATATCAGAACGTACATAATGGCATACTCCATAGAACATATCATTTGTCGCCCAACGACTAGAGTAACCGGTCCCGGACACCGATTAAACACATACCGAGATCTCGTAAACTGGTCCACTTAAGACTATCTATGGATGCCATACTAGATTCGCAAATCAGGATATTCGTTCACAGTTTAAAATCACATTTCAAAACATATCATATCATATAGCATTCCGTATAACATTTCAAATATATTGCTTATCAACATAACTTTACAGAAATGTTACTCACAGTGGGTTTCCAAAACCGGTTGCATGGTCTTCACCTCTTGACCTGCAATTAGCAACATTATAACACATTCTTCAATACACATCATCATTAAATCACGTAATTCATGCCATTCTATTCTCCCTTTATTTAATTTCATGTTCATGAAATGCCCAATGATGCAAATAACATGTGAAAATCATGTAATTCAAATTCCCAAAATTTCCTGAAAATGGGTCCTCCGCTCGAGCGCCACTTTGGCCGCTCGAGCGGCCTGTACAATTCGCCAAAACTGCTGAAAGGCCGATTTTCACGCTCGAGCGGGAATACCTCCGCTCGAGCGGACCAAGTAAAAACCCAAAATTCTGAACTTTCCAAAGCTTCAATCTTTCCTTTATCAAATACAACTTCAAAGTGATAGAACCAAGTCCCCAAAACACTTGAAAACTCACTTGAATTAAACATTATAACTTCAAAACAAAACCCAAATGCATCAAACCAAAGAATCAACCTTGAATCAAAATGAAAAACTATAATCATGCATATGCAAGCTTCCTTTCTCAAAATCCATGGAGGTCGCTCTCAAATTTGCCAAACATAACCATAAATCATCAATTTCTACCATGCATGCTCAAATTAAACATATTTCCCCTTTCAATCCTCTTATTTAACACGAGATAACATGAGATTATTGATGGACCACCCGCATTTCAAGAATTAGAGAAGAATTTCTTACCTTGATTATTTAATTGAAGAAGATCAACTTGATTTCCCCCTTTGCTTCCTCTCTCTCCCGAATGTCCACTCTTCTCTCTCCCTTAGATATTTTCTTTTCTTATTTTTGAGTCAAAATGGGTCAACAACCTTATCTTAAGTCATATATATCAAATAAATAGATTTGTACCAAAAACTTGAGCCAAACATGGCCTAACGAATCAGACGAAATTCAGTCCTCAATTTGTCGTCCCAAATGGTTCTAAAAATTCCCGGTATCACATAGGCGTGCTCAATTTCATTTTCCGAACCCATTACGGTCGTCAATTTCAGTCCTGAAGTTGTAATTCCAACATTCATATAAACACATAATTAATTACAGAAAATTACACCATACATTTTGGGGTCATTACATAAACTTTTTAAGGGAAAAATCTGATACGTTTGATGCTTTCCAGGCTTTAGTCCTTAAAATCCAAAATGAACAGGGTGTTTCCATTAGGCGTATCATAAGAATCCGAACTGATCATGGTCGTGAATTTGAAAATAGTTCGTTTTCGGATTTTTGTGATATGTATGGAATTAAGCATGAATTTTCTGCACCTATTACTCCACAACAAAATGGAGTGGTTAAGAGGAAGAACAGAGTTGTTCAAGAAATGGCTAGGGTCATGCTCCTCAATAAGAGTCTTTCTCCAAAGTTTTGGGCCGAAGCCCTAAATATTGCTGTTTATGTCATAAATCGCGTGTATTTAAGGCCCGGCACTTAACAAACTCCATATGAATTGTGGAAGGGTTTGAAACCTAATATAAAATACTTCAAAACTTTTGGGCGCAAGTGTTACATTTTCAAAGATAGAGAGCCCTTGGGCAAATTTGACTCCTGAAGTGTTGAAGGTATTTTTCTAGGATATTCAACCAACAGTAGGGCTTTTCGAGTCTATAACCTGCGAACTTCATCATTAATGGAATCTATCAATGTGGTTATAGATGACACAGGTTCACCTACTTCAGCAATAAATGAGGATGACAATGGTGAGTCTCCAATCTTGGATACTGAACCACAAAATCAAGGAGAAGCTGCGGTCCAATCACAAGAAATTGTTACAGCACCATCCTCACAGGTAAGTTCAAGTCCAAAGAGTGCTCAAAGGGACATCACTCATGTTGCTTCTGTCACTGCAAGTCCTGAGCTTAAACCATCAGCAAGGGTGAAACTGAATCATCCAGCTCAACAGGTGATTGGAAGTGTCTCAGATCGAATGAAAACCCGAAGACAGATTCGGGATGAGGTATCACATATGTGTTATGTTTCATTAATTGAACCTAAGAATTTTAAAGAGGCCTTGCTAGATGATAGTTGGGTTAATGCTGTGCATGAAGAATTAGGTCAATTTGAACGTAACAAAGTTTAGACTCTAGTTCCCAGACCTAGAGACATGAATGTGATAGGTACCAAGTGGATCTTTAAAAATAAATCTGATGAGAATGGTACTGTTGTTAGGAATAAAGCTAGGTTGGTTGCTCAAGGCTACACACAAGTAGAGGGTGTTGACTATAATGAGACGTTTGCCCCAATTGCACGTCTCGAATCTATTCGTATTTTGCTTAGTGTTGCATGTTTTCTTAGCTTTAAATTGTTTCAAATGGATGTGAAAAGTGCCTTTCTGAATGGGTACTTGAAAGAAAAGGCATATGTTGAGCAACCAAAAGGGTTTGAGGACCCTAAATGTCCTAATCATGTCTACAAATTAGACAAGACTTTGTATGGGTTGAAACAAGCCCCTCGGGCTTGGTATGATAGACTTACTACCTTTCTTCTTGATAATGATTTTCAAAAGGGTAGTGTGGATAAGACTTTATTTGTGAAACATACTAAGTCTCATATTTTTGTTGCTCAGATATATGTTGATGATATTGTGTTTGGTTCCACTGCTGATCATCTTGTGAAATATTTTTCGGATTGCATGACACATGAGTTTGAGATGAGTATGATGGGAGAGTTGTCTTATTTCTTGGGTCTTCAAATTAAACAGTCTCCTTCGGGTATGTTTGTTTCTCAATCTAAGTATGCTAAAAATCTTGTGTCAAAGTTTAGTCGTGAGTCTGCCAAACATGCACGCACTCCCATGAGCACCAGTCTTCACCTCTCCAAAGATTCCTCTAGTATTAATGTTGATCCTACCCTTTATAGGAGTATGATAGGGAGTCTTTTGTATCTGACAGCCAGTCATCCTGATATTTCTTTCAGTGTCGGTGTTTGTGCCCGTCACCAAGCCAGTCCTAAAGAGTCTCACCCTCTTGCGGTCAAACACATCATCAAATATATTAATTGGACCTTAGGGTATGGGGTTTGGTTTTCCACTGATACTACAGCTGAAATTACAGGTTTTTCTGATGCCGACTGGGCAGGATATGCTGATGATAGGAAAAGTACATCCGATGGGTGTTTTTACCTTGGGAATAATCTGGTTTCCTGGCATAGTAAAAAGCCAAATGCCATCTCTCTTTCCATTGCTGAGGCTGAGTACATTTCTGCAGGGAGTTGTTGTGCACAAATGCTGTGGATGAAGCAAATGCTTCATGATTATGGGATAGAACAGAACGCTCTTACACTTTTCTGTGATAACACAAGTGCCATAAACATTTCAAAAAATCCTGTCCAACACTCTCGCACCAAACACATTGACATTCGTCATCATTTTATTCGAGAGTTAGTGGAAGAAGACCTTGTCGTTCTTGAGCATGTTTCCACTGAGCATCAAAAGGCTGATATTTTTACAAAACCCCTTGATCTTCTTCAGTTTGAGTTCCTTAGAAAGACCTTGGGTGTCATGCTCGATCACTACAGTGTTACTTGTTCCTTGAGTAGGTGTGAGTGTTTGGCTGTATGAGTGCTTGGTTGCTATAATCTCATTATCATTGATTTCTGTTTTTCTTGCATCTACATCTTTATGTACATTACTCATGTTGCTATCAAGATCTCATTGTTCTTTGTTCATAGCTCATTTTGAATGCCCATGCTCATTAACCTCATGATCTCATTCCGTACACATTCTTGAGAAAAATTGTTGCAGGGGTTTCCGCACAAGTGATCAAAGTTCTCTATAGACCACTAACAGTGTTTCTTGTACATTTATAGTGGAATTGACCGATACTAGTATATCATGGGTGATGTTGAGTCTCTTAACCATCTACCATCTGTTTTTCACTTCCACGGTTTCTCCCTCAGTTCCTTGAAGTCCGGGCATTAGGAAAAAGCTACCTCAGAGGCACCAACCAGGCCATCATTATTTATTTCATTCTTCTCTGGTTTGGTTTCCATACTCTTGAGCATGTATGCCACCAGTGAGTGCCCACAAGAAAAAGAAAAAAAAAAAAAAAAAGGACTAATTGATTGAGGGGGAGCCTCTACATTTACTCAACAAATACCTCGTGATTCCTAGTGGTTTGACTTTTCTCTGTATTGATAAGTTACTCATGGTGGAGGTCCACCCATCCGATCACTACGAGGATTAACTCTAACTTAGTGGACCCTCATGGATTGCACACACACACTTTACTTTGTGAGCTCTCATGCTGGATTTTGTGTTGTACATTCTCTTGTAGCTTATGATCACTGATGATGTTTTATATACCTTGCTCATGATTTCAGTGACATTGTTTTCAAAAAATTTGCAAGTTTACAGGATTCATGATATGCGGATTATTTCCTCTCAGCATCATTTTTGGCCAAATGTGATCATCTACTTATGTTCCAAGTCTCCCTTCTAGATATTGAGTATCTTGTTTTTTTGTTTTTAAAAAAAAAAAAAAAAAAAAAAATTGGGAACTGAGAGTGTGTGTTTCTGGCTCGAGCGACAAGTTCTTGGCTCGAGCGAACCCTTGCGCTTTATTGACCTCGCTCGAGCAAGAAAGTATTCACTCGAGCGACCTGTCGCGGTTCAAATTCTAAAGGGATGTCTTTTCAGTTCATATTTTTTGCCCCTCTTCGTGTTTTCCCTCTCTCTCTTCCCTAGGGCTTGCGTGGTTGTCATTGCTGCCATCTTGGTGTTTCTCTCTTGATTTTGGAGTTTTTTTCTTTGTCTTCATCTGCTCTATCAGTATTTGGCGAGTTTTTTTCTCTTCGTTTGTTTTTTTCTTCGGTTTGTGTGGTACTTGGTTTGAGTTGTGCTTGTGCCTTTGCTCTGTGATCATCTAGGGATCATTCTTGTTACTTTTGGTTACTAAATACTGATTTTGTATCTTTATCTTGCATCTAGGGTTTGTTTTTTGTAGCTTTTTGCCAGGGTTTAATTTGGGGATTTCTTTCTTTTTAATCTATCTTGTACCTGCAAACATGCTCTGTCTTAATCTAGATTTTATTAGTGTTGCATTTTGGTTATCTACTACTGATGTCGCCTTTCTCTCTTGCATCTAGGGTTTCTGGTTAGCCCCATTTTTCAATGCTTATTTGCTAGGGTTTAATTCGGGATTTTGTTACAAGTTTAAATTGGGGATTGTTTTTGTCTACATACATTGACTCTGATCATGTTTTTTTTATTATTACATTGCTGATTCAATCTCTTCCTCTCTTGTCTCTGGCTTACATACATTGCTTTCTCTGTGGCTGATTGATGTTTCTCTTGCTCTGCTAGCCATTTCATCTCTGTTCTGCTAAAGTTATGAGTTACTGATTTTCTCACCATGTTGGACTAATGTGTTTTGATTGTTCACTTCTGTTTTGGTTTGGGGTGTTCTGATGTTGTTTATTGGGTGTTCCTTGTCTGTCTGGGCTCTGTGTCTGTCTTGTTGTGGGTTTTTCTGTTCTTGTTTTTTTGTTAGGTGTCTTAGACTGGGTTTTGTGACTATCTTGGTGGTTTTGGGGTTGGGTTGTTAGCTTCTTTTGTTATGGGTGGTTTTAGTCATGGCTGAATCTTCCGTTCCTTCCAAGCGTCGTAAATCTACCATGTCTCGCCCAAGTTTCAATATTGACAAATTTGAGTCTAAAGAAAAATCCAAACAGTTTAGGGAGTTTTATGTTTCTAGAAAAGTCCATCTTGAGAGAAATGTTTTGTCTAGCGCATTTGAGTTACTTCCTATTCTCTCCTTGTTTGACTCTTTAGGAGATGATCAAGTGTTGGTTTTTTCCGGGCCTCAAAATCTGAGTCTAGTTCGTGAATTCTATTGCAACATCCATTCTATTCAGAAAGAAACTTGTTACTTTCGTACTTGGGTTAGGAGGAACCCTATAGAGATCACTTGTGAGGTTTTTCAGTTATTTCTTGGTCTTCCCGAGGTTCCGGATTTTAGGTATCCTTTTCTTACCCGTTCCGGGATTAATTTTGATCAGGTCGCATCTGAACTTTGTGGTTGTGACAGGACTTGGATCGCCGGGCACTCATTCAACAGAATGAGCTTGTTCCTCGGTTTCGTCACCTTAATCTGATTGTATGTGCGGATATTCATGTCACCTCCCATTCTTCACACATTACCCAGGAGCAGGGGTATGTGTTGTACTGTATTGACCATAGGCTCCCCATATATCTTCCGGCCATGCTCGTTTCGAAAATGATTGCTGTTTATGACGTAAATCTTTGGCTCTTCCTTATGGTTGTTTTCTTACCCGTTTTCTCACTTCTCTTGATATTCCTGTCTTTGATGATGATGAGTTTGCCCATCTTGTCAAACCCATTACCAAGCTCACTGTTTCCCAGAGTCAGGCCCATGTGAGGGGGAGTGTGTCAGGGGTTGGGGGTTCTGGTACAGGTGGTGCAGGTGATGATCCCATTACAGAGGAGGAGGAGTTTGAGGCAACCACTGCTGGTTCTCCTGATCTACCCGAGTTGCGACCTCGCTCATTTCATGGCCAACTGTAGATGTTTGAGCAGTCTGTCACTCGTCGCCTTGATCAGTTGGATGCCCGCCTCGATTCCATTGATGGCCGCCTTGACCAGCAGAGTATCATACTTGCTCAGATTCTCTCTATGCTTCAGATGCAGCATCCACCTCCTCCTTCCTAGTTTTTGGCCTATGGTTCTCATTGGACAGTTTTTGTTGTTTCTTCTCTTGGACAGTTTTGGTTATTTTCTGGCTCAGTTTTTGGTTTCATTCTTTGGATATATATATCATGTTTACTTCATATTTTGGGGGGTATATATCATGTTTACTTCATGTTTACTTGTTTTGGGATCTATGTTGTTTTGGGATATATGTTTTTTCCTACTCATGATGTATCTTTGCAGATAGGACTGTTTTTTTTTTTTTTTTTGGACTATATGATGCTATCTTGCTGGTTTTTTATGTTGCATAACAAATTCTCTTTAGTTTATGTTGTGCAGATTGGTTCATTTTGTGCAGAATGTTTGTCCCTCAAGATTGATTTTCGAGTTGTTTCTTTTTCAGGTTTTTAGTTGGTTTGTTTAGCTTGTTTTGTTTGGTTAGGAAATTATGTTAGAAAGTTTTGTCCGGGTATTGACAAAGGGGGAGATTGTTAGGTCCCTAAGTCTTGTCAATCCCGCGAACAAACTTGTGTAATCGAGCTGTAATTTTCTGTGCTGTTTTGTCTTGCTCGCTCGAGCGAAGAAGTCCTCGCTCGAGCGAAGGACTACGTCTGGCTTAAAACCTGAATGAGATCATTGTGCGCTCGAGCAAAGCGTTGGTGGCTTGAGCGAAGGACTGCGTCTGCATAAAACCTTAAAGAGTTCATTTCTCGCTCGAGCGAAGGTGTCGTGGCTCGAGCGAAGGCACTTATGGAAATCACGTGAGATAAGCTTCTCGCTCGAGCGAGAGAAGCTTCGCTCGAGCGAGCTTCAGAATCCGGATTTCTATAAGTAGTTCGTTTTCTCCAAAATTTAAGATTACTCTTTCAGATCTACTTTGAGGTTTTCTAAGGTTTTCTTCTGGAGAGATTTTTGGTGAGTTTTCCTTGATGTTTTGAGAGAGTTCTTCACTCATGATCTAAGATACATACATCAAGGAGTTTGTTACTTTAAAATTCAAGAGAGTTCTCTTCGGTGGATTCTGAAGATTCAAACGTGGAGTTTCAAAGGAGTTTGATTCTGTACGTAGTTGTTTATTCGACAAACGAAGTTGTGGATTCAACTTCAGATCAATCAGTTTCGAGACGAAGACGTGGTGAAAGAGTTACAGAAAGTGTGAAGACAAATTGAATGCGTTGGGTAATTTGTGTATTTTCTTTGTAATCTTTCTTTCTTCAGTAGTGGGTTGATTAGTAATGTTTTGCCCGTGGTTTTTTATTACAATTGAAGGTTCTTCAATTGTGGTTTTTTCCACGTAAAAATCGTTTGTGTCGATTTATTATTTATTCAGAAAAACAACAATCTAAATCACTTTCATAAGTGCTTGATGATTTAGATTGCGTGTTTTGAATAATTTGGATTTGGAATATTTTAATCTTGATCTAATCACGAATCACTTAGGATTTTTAAATTTTTGAATCCCTTAAGCTAAATTAGTTACCTTATAAAAAAAAATAGTTAAGTTGATACTTGGAAAAAAATATTTAATTTTATAGATATATGTAATAAAATGTAATTTAATTTAAAATTAGAGATCATCGTATGTTATCAAAAGATGATGATGTAATTATTATATTATTTGAGCCCAAGTGTTATTACTTAACAAGAAATTGACGGGTGGCACTAATAAGATAAGTATAACTTGCTGGATGTTGGATAAATGCTTTAAGAGGACATTGCTGGAGGCACCCAAAATATGCCAGCTATGAAGGTAATGATTAAGGGATAATTAGGCTTAGAGGCGTTAGCACTTTGGCCAAGTATATAAAAGGGTGAGGTAATAAACGAAGGCAACAACAAAACAATAAAGAAAAGAAAGTAGAAGCAAGGAGTCGGAGAATCGGAGGAAAGAGAAAATAAATAGTAGGAGTCAACGTTAAGATAAGTTATATTGTATTTTGAGTAATTATAAATTGTTTTATTATTTTATAAATTATTTTATGCAAATCATGCTTTATAAATTATATTAACATTTCAACTATGTCATTTATTTTATGAACTCTATTTATTTAAAAAGAGAAACCCATTGATATAAACTGTTTATGATTTTGAAGCGTTGATATTTGAAAATGTGTTTTGTAAGTACCACCACGGAGGTCCTATATCTTGAGGGACTCAAATAACTATTAGCCCTTTGAATTGTCACTTTAGTGACCCTCTGACGGTCTCATGCCTTGGGGATTTAAAATAACCATTGGCCTTTTAATTAGTCACTTTATATGACCCTCTGTTTGTTATGGATCCACTAATCCTCTGTTTTGTTCTGTTCTGTTGTCACCTTTGCGGCCCTCTAAAAGTTCCATGCTTGGGGACTTAAATATCTGGACCTCTGAAGGTCCCATATCTGGGGGACTCAAATAGCCATCGACCCTCTATTCTGTTTTGTACCGTGGTTATGATTATTTTACTTATATGATTTTTGTATTATGCTTTTGTTATTTAAAATGATTTATACCAAACTATTCACTATTTAGCCTAAATATTATCCATTGTGACTTTTATACCCTTATACTCTCAGTATAATATTTCTCATTCTGCCATATGATTATAGCTGTTAAATACTTTAATGTGATAAGGCTTAGGGAGGGGTTTTAACCCCTTGTTCATAAGTTGGAAGTTGCAGGACCAAGGCGTGGAGTAGGCACATGACACTTTGTGAACTTAGTCTAGCCCTAACTATGTAAATAAATAAAAGCTCTAACTACAACAAATTGGGTCTTGAATGACATTTTTTTTTTTTTGTCTCTAAAGAGCTAATTTCATCATTGTATATATTTGTGAGGAAATATTTTCCTCACCGGTTTCGTCATTGAATCTTTGTCACGAAAAATGATTGTGACAAAAAATAATTTCGTCACCAATAACATTACTTTAGTGATGAAATTTTTTGTCACCAATATGACAACATTTTATCGCCAAAAATCATCATTTTCGTCACCAAACAATTACTCAGTACTGTATATAAAACTTTAGTTGACGAATAAATTTGTCACACATGTTGGTCATTGGTGAGGAAATAATTTTGTCACAGTAAGATATAAAGTTGATGAAATTTTTCATCTCCAAAAGTTAGACATAGGTGACAAAATATATTTCGTGGCAAAAAGATGTATACGTGACAAAATTTTTAGTCACCAAACAATAAAATCAACAAAACTTTTCATATATAAGCTGCGATAAATTTCATCACAAAACTTATTGTTCCCTATTTTATAATTCAATTTAAATTATTATTTCATAAATATCTCTACTCATATCTCAATAGCCTTCAAATATACTAACAAATCCATTAGTTATTATACATCACTCCACAAAACAATTCAGTAACCAATTTATATTATAAATCAAATATATCAATCAAACAAATTTAATAATAATTCATTAAGTATAACAAAAACACCATCACAACTAATCTCAAAATGAACTAAGTATCAGTCGACAAAAAAAATAACACTTGATCTTGATTTACAAATAGAATTAAGTATCAGTCCATAAAAAATATCAACACTTGATCTTGATTTGCAAGTATGCTTCCAAATGTCATCAAAACCCAATTTGTAAAGAAAATAAAAAAGGAAAACATTAATATATTATCAATTACATCTAAACTAATATATAAATAATTTTATTTTATAAACCAATTTAGCAAAAATGCATTCTTTTTTTAATATTGGACTTTCATCTGTCCTAAATCACAAAAAAACAGTTGATCTAACTGGGGGCAAGTGAATCATGTGAAATAAACACATATGAACTTGCCAATGTTGAAAACAATCAAGCAACATGATGATTTTTATGGTTATATAGAATGGTTCAATGAAACTTGAAAATTGGAATCAAAGGTTGTCCACTATTATGAAAGCATCATACTCAGTTGGTGAGCAACTAACCAAAAACATAATAAAACAACTATAAATAAACATAGGAAAGAATGAAACCAATGTACACCCCCTAAGCTGCCATCCCTTGAACTAGCATACATTCCATTCATACTGTGAGTTTCTACAAGTCACTTTTGTCCTTAATAAGGTGTTCAAACCAATTCCCAGGCATTTTTCATGATTATTACACTGTTTTCCCTATTTTAAAGCTAAAGAGTTCAAAAAATGTAAGTTTGAACTTGCTTTTCAAATCGGGAGTCTAGTGCTTGTTCGGTGAGTTTGTGTAAGTCACTTTGGTCCTTACTAAGGTGTTTGAACTAATCATTGGGTATTTCTATGGCTAATTCAAAATTTTCCCTTTGGATGCCAATTTTCAATCTTAAGTGTTCAAAAAATGTACCCACCCAAAAAAAGTGTTCAAAAAATACAGATTTGAACTTAATTTTAGAATAGGGAATCCTATGATTGTTCCGTGAGTTTCTACAAGTTAGTTTAATCCTCACTAAGTTGTTCGTACTGATTCTTGGACATTTTCCATGACTATTTCACGATTTTTCCCTCTAAATGTTTATTTTCAAGCATAAATACTAAAAAAAATATTTTGTTCTTACTTATATGCTTACTTTTGGTTGGCAAGAAGCCAACTACAACAAAAGACAATAAAAACAACAAACACTAACAAAACCTTGCTTCCCTTGTTTCAAAGTCGAGCTAAAAGCAACAAACAATACTTAAGACCTAAACCAATAACATCAAACCTGCCGTATAAGCACCATAAATTAGCACTCAAACACAACAATCAAACCAGCCCCAATGCAGTGGCAATCATGCCACAAAAGTGTTTAATGCTACTTGGATATTTTTGGTACTGTTGCTGGTAACATCAAGCGTCTAGTTTTGTTATTCCCAGCTAGGTTGGGTCTATACTAAAGGCTGCTATGGATTGCACAAGAATAAGGTTGGAGTGCCATGTGTTGGGCCATTTGTTAGAAGTGGCTACTTATGTGTTGTGTCTTGATACATAGTTCTAACTTGCATTCTATTAATTTCCTTTTAGTTTCTTCATTTCTTATTTCTCTTAAATTTTTTTCTTATTTTAATTGACCATATACATAAGCGATTAAGAGATTTTATTAGCAAAAATCAAGATTAATATTGAACTTGATGTTAGCATAATCTCAATGTCATTGCCCTTGAAGTAGTACTAAAACTATTTTTCTTTTATTTTTTTTGGTTATTTTCTTCACAAAGTGGATGATATATTGATTCCAAATAATAAAGTTGTAATAGTGGAAAACAAAAGGACAAAAAGGGGAGTCAGAGATATAAGATTTGCAAACATAAAAATTTGACCACTGTCTACAATTTAAACTACCAGTAAGCAAATATGATGCTAAAGACATAACTGACAGATTTTAACGTTGTGTTTAGTTGGGAGATTTGAGGAGGGATTTGGAAAGGGAAAAGGAAAAGTTATGTGAAATGTGAATAAAATATACTTACATTTCACCTAGTTTCACACACCTTTTCTCTTTCCCTTTCCAAATCACTCTCCAAATCCCCCAACCAAACACACCATAAAGGGTTCTAGCAATTGATGGGGCTTGCTTTGGGGGGTTGTGTTTAGGTAGTGTAAGGGCTGCTTTGGGGGCTGTGTTTAAGTGGTGTGAATCTTTTCGTAGTCTAGATTTGTGTCCTATTTTCAAACCTAAAGTGTTATGTTTTACATTGTTATAGAAATGTATTGCATATTGTAAATTTATATAATCTTAGGTTGTTGACACATGGTATTCAAGTTAAATAAAATAAATCAGTTTAATGAGGTGTCAAATTTACCTCTATTTCAACCGAGAGAACTTTCATCCTCCGTTACACCCGATGCATCGTCCCCAACACTGTTGCTTGGAACTAACCCTGGAATGCTTGCTAGATCTATTCCTTTTTTTCACTTTCACAAGTATTGTAGAATATGAATAGCCACATAGAAATTGTTGGGTATGTATGCAAACAACCTTCCTTGTGGAGGGATTCAAATATATGGTGGACATTGCAGCTGACTTAAAAAATAAGATGAGAAGTCCAAGAAAATAAACATGATAGTTTTAAGCCAAGTAACTACAAGGAAAATTGTGTACATAAAGCACAATAACATATGTGAAAAGAGAGAAGATTCTAAAGCATACATTTACCAATCGGCTAATGAACACCTCAAAATGCCTCTGGGCATTAGAAATGAAATATGCTAAGTTATAAGATGGCATAAGAAGACTTCATATAGAGTAAGGAACAATGCTACGTACCCTAATGTACTGATGGGGTAAATAAAAGCCATTACATCACTGTATAAATTAATTTTATTCAGGAAATTCAAAAAAAAATAAAATTTATTATACAATATACAAATTTATAAAGGATAAAATTAAATAAAAATATATGGTAAATTTTGAACTTAAACTTGCAAATTAAACATGCAAACCTTGTATCCTTTTCCTACTAGAACACATTCAAATCAAATAAAACTGGGAAAATTTAGGAGATTCATAATCCATACAAAATCATATAAAAAATAAATAAATAAAAGGTTGATCAAAATATTTAGAACTAACTAGCCGTTGAATAAAATAATAAAACAAGGGTAAGATTTATTTAAAATATTAAATTCAATTTTTTTAATAAAATAATAACATATTTAGAACTGACATAGATAAGATTTATTTAATTTTAAATTTGATTTTTTTTTTTTCCCTTTAGCAATAATTGTAATTGGTATAATTAATCATAGTCTATATACAATTCATAACTTTGGCAAACAACCATCCATTAATTTCAAATAACTCATCAAATAAATAGGCTTTTTGAGTTTTTGAGGTAAAAACAATCATCTATTAGTTTAAATAATTCACCACATCAACCATTTATTAGTTTTGAATCTTTATTGAATTTTGTTGAGTCCTTTTAAATTTAGGTGGATTTTGTTGTGGACTAATATATATTTTGGAGCCTTTAATAGCTAAAAATATTTTGTAGCCTTTTTTTTTTTTAATCAATTTCTCGCACCCATGGCCCTATATTCTTCAAATATATAATAGCAATTTTGGGCATTTAAAACCCTAGAAATCATTGTCATCTTATATCCTTTTCAATTTACTACATTCTTTTTCATTTTTGTATGATATACAACAAGTTAATGTATTTCCTAAACAGAGAGCCATTAATCCATCTTCATGGGTGATCTCATGCTTAAGGATAAGATTGCACCAACTCAGTTCCATACAAATTCTTATCAAATCTAGAACTAGACAAACCTGGGTCAATGGTAGAATTCCAACCCAAAACTGAGTAGAGGAACAATGTATTAATATAAATAAAACCAAACCAAAATTCCTTGGGTGGCATACTGTAGACACCCCAATTTGACCGGCCCTAAGACTTGGGCGCTTTCTTTTGATTACCCAATGATAACAATTAGAATGTGTTTCTCATAAAGTCCTCAACAAGAAAAATGGAATTTTAGCTTTAATCCCAACCTTCACACATTTTTGGCCAAATTATTTTAGACCTTAAAACTCTCTTTTCAAAATATTTTTTTTCAATGTTTCTACGATGTTCTGAGGCTTCCATTTCAATTAAAATATTGCACTTTTCAGTAAACCGAGTAAGGACAAAATAGAAATAAATGGAAGGGAGGTGAACTCTTTAAAAAAATATTTAAAAACATCTTCTTTATAGGTTTGGATTTGAAGGAAACAGGAGGGGATAGAAGAAAACTGGTTTAGGAAAAGGATGAGCATCAAATTGTTAAAAAGGAAATGAACAGCCTTCACTAAATTAGATATATCTCTTTGTACACTTGGATTTTAAATGTAAGGCCACAACCAGACTTTTGGGGCTTCAATTTAGACCCAAGAACCACCTAAAGCCAAGTCCGGATAAGAGAGATATACCCATTTGAAGTTGGGCTTAAGAGCAGATTTTGTTGACCTGGCCCGAGGAAAATGAACAGATTTCACTAAATTAGGCATATCTCTTTGTACACTTAGAATTTAAATGTGAGGCCACAACCATTAGAAAGTAGACTTCTGAGGCTTCAATGTAGACCCAAGAATCACCTAAAATCAAATCTGGATAAGGGACATATGCCCATTTGAAGTTGGGCTTAAGAGCAGATTTTGTTGACCTGGCCCGAGGAAAATGAACAGATTTCACTAAATTAGGCATATCTCTTTGTACACTTAGAATTTAAATGTGAGGCCACAACCATTAGAAAGTAGACTTCTGAGGCTTCAATGTAGACCCAAGAATCACCTAAAATCAAATCTGGATAAGGGAGATATGCCCATTTGAAGTTGGGCTTAAGAGCAGATTTTGTTGACCTAGCCCGAGGGAAATGAATAGCCTTCACTAAATTAGGCATATCTCTTTGTACACTTGAAGTTTAAATGTGAGGCCACCACCATTGGGAAGTAGACTTCTGGGGTTTCAATTTAGACCCAAAAACCACCTAAAACCAAGTCCAGATAAGGGCGATATGCCCATTTGAAGTTGGGCTTAAGAGCAGATTTTGTTGACATGGCCCGAGAGAAATGAACAACTTTCACTAAATTAGTCATATCTCTTTGTACACTTGGAATTTGAATGTGAGGCCACCACCATTGGAAAGTATACTTTTGGGGTTTCAATTTAGACCCAAGAATCACCTAAAACCATCTCCGGATAAGGGAGATATGCCCATTTGAAGTTGAGCTTAATAGCAGATTTTGTTGACTCAGCCCAAAATAGCAGCAGCCTCGTTTTTCTTGGTTTTGGTTTGGTTGAGACACCCCATTGAGCCATTTTCTGATCCATTCAAGTGCACCTACTCATCCCCTAATATCCCCACTCACCATCTACTTTCATAATCACACCCCACCATCTCTACTCACCATTTACTTTCATAATCACACATCACCATCACCATCCCCACTCGCCGTCTACTTTCATAATTATACCCCACCATCTGTACTCACCATCCACTTTCATAATCACATCCCACCATCCCCATTCACCACCTACTTTCATAATCACACCCCACTATCCGCACTCACTATCCACTTTCATAATTACACCCCACCATCCCCACTCACCATCTACTTTCAAAATCACATCCCACTATCTCCATTCACCATCTACTTTCATAATCACATCCTACCATCCCAACTCATCATCTAATAACACACCACCATCACCATTCATTATTCACCTCCATTATACATTGTCCCTCATTAACTTCATTATCTTCCCCAAAAATGCTCCACTTGGTCTTCCACTTTGTCCTCCACTTTGTCTTCCACTTGGCCCTCCACTTTGTCTCTCACCATTGCCTACTTGCATTGGCTATATAATGAGAGCTTTAGTCTTGAATTTGAGATGGAATTTTGAAGAAGAGAAGTGTAAGGAGAGAATGCTAAAATTGTGTTCGAATTTGAAAGAAAAGAAAGTCTTAAAAACAAGAGAGAGTATTCTTGCCAAGAAAAGAGTGATCATACTCTTGTTCAAAACCGTCATTCCAAGCTTAAATTCTAGTTTTGAATTGAGGATTGAGAACACACTTCCTAAACTTGAGGGTGATCAAGAGGAAGTTTGGAAATTAAGAAGTTCAACCTTTCTTTGGAAGGTGAATTTCTAATCTTTCATTTTCTTGTATTTTCTATCTCATATTTATTTTCTTGCTTCTTATTTTATAGTGTTTTGTTATAATTCAAATGGTTTGTTTACCTCATATTTATTTTTTTACTTCTTATTTCATAGTGTTTTGTTATAATCCAAGTGGTTTATTTATCTCATATTTATTTTCTTACTTTATATTTCATAGTGTTTTGTTATAATCTAAGTGGTATGTTTATCTCATATTTATTTTCATACTTTATATTTCATAGTGTATTGTTGTAATCTAAGTGGTTTGTTTAGCTCATTATTATTATTATTATTATTATTATTATTATTATTATTATTATTATTATTATTATTATTTACTTATTTGCTTACTCTTGTTTCATATTAGTTGTGCTGTAAGCTAACCGGTAGTGGTTAGTTGAGCCACCTACATATTTCTTATTTATTCCTTCTCTTGGCTTCGTAACAAGATAGGTTTTGCTCGGCCTAATTGGCCGGTCGGTTAGCTTCTTTCGGATAAGATGGCGTAATCTTCCAATGTTGACCAATTTCTGCCGTCGGTTCCATGGAACATGAGGTTTTATTTTATTTTATTGCAATATTCCCTCCTCTCTCTCTCTCTCTCTCTCTCTCTCTCTCTCTCATTTGATCTATAATAATTTATTCAAAATGTTGTAATAATTTTCCATCTCCACTTCTTTATATCCCGTTCTTTTACTTGCTTTCCTTATTTGTGGATATGCATCATGTTTATTTTATTTTATTTTTTTAGTATATCCATGTTTCATGCATTTTGATTTGGCTAATTTTGCATTTGTGGATTTAATCAATTCCTATGTGATTATGTGCGCTACCTCATGTTCTTGAAATGATTCACATGTTATATCTTAGAAGCCGAATCTTTAGTTGTATCTCATGAGTAAATTGCATTAGGATTTTGTATATAAGATCATGCATGATTTACAAACTTTGTTTTGTAGCTTATTCGCGGACGTCAAACATGTAAGTTTTTATGCTTTAGCATCCCGTTTGTGTGTGTTTTTCTTATTATGTTTAAGCATCCTACCATTTGGCTACTTACTTATTTGATATAACTGTATGAATGCCAGTGGATGGAGGTTGTGTTGTTTAATTTGGAATAATGTTAATTTTTCATGTTTATAAACTCAATTTATTTAGGTTGTACATCTTCAAAACTCTTTCAAAATACATGAAATCAAATTACTCCAAAATAAATGACATAGTCTATACTTGTATGCTTCATATCATAATTTTTAGGATTTATTAAATAATCAGAACATAAACATATAAAGTAAATAAAATTCATATCATGGTTTAGTAAAGGCCGATCTTTTGATCGGGTGAGCGGGGGTGCTCAATTAATGACCTTCCCTCTCATACCTAAGGTTCCGAACCTAGAAAACTTTGGTTATGACAAACAGTGGCCTTGGCACGAGTCATGGGTTTCCTAATTTCCCAAAAAGGTTAGGTGGCGACTCTGAGCTCTAACGACGCAGTCCATTTCTGACAAAATATTTTGCAATAAAATGGATTTTTCTAAAAATTGCCAAATCTAGACTCTTGTCTACGTTTCACATTGCACTAGTGAGACTACATCAAAGAGATCGAGGGTCTGAACTATTTAACGCTCACGGGTATCCCTCGAGCATGTTACAGATACAGAGCAAAGAGGGACCACCTACCGAAGCATAATAAAGTAGCGAGGTGTAGCACAATGACAACAACGGCAAACAGCGGAAACCGTGAGAGAGAGAGAACTTCCAATCGTGAGAGAACGGGTGAAAATCGTGGAGAGCGATAAGGGGATTTTACCTACCAGCAAAAAAATAGAGGGGAATTTGGGAGGGATTGTAAAAAAGTAAGGTCTATATTCGGTTTGAGTTTTGTTTTCTAATTTTTTTTCTTATTTCATTTTTAAATGTTTAAAAATTACTTATATCCTTTGTAAAATTACGTAAAATTGATAATTAAATTTTGATTTTTTTAATTTTATTTCTTTTTTAAAAAATTTGAAACATCTTTTAAAAAATCAAACTAAACATGGTCACTTCAAACAAATGCGATTCAAACATATAGCTATCAATGTCCGATCATCTTAATTTTTTACATGAAATTATACTCAATAAGTCTAAAAATAAACATGGTTCAAATCATCGAGGTCAACTCTAAAATGCACCCAGCAAGCCTGTTTCAAGTTAGATGGCCAACTTGAGAGAATCCAAACCTCTTTGGAAAGTTGTAATAAAAATGCAAATCACCAAACCATTATGTTTCACTAACAAAACTTTGGCCGATGATAGTTTTGTCGTCGCTAAATGTTTAAGTGTCTGCACTGAAGGAGGAGAACAAGTTGAAGGATAGGGTCTTTTTTTTTTTTTTTTTTTCATTACCGCCAATATCACAAAGTTCTCTGTTCAAAATTAGTGATAAAATAATTTTCTCACCAAAATTTTAAAATGTTAAAATTATTGACGACAAAAATATATTATTCATCAAATAGTTTCAAAATATTTAAAATCAAATTTTTCAAAAAAAAAAATATTTAAAATTATTGGTAACGAAATTATATTCCTCACTAATAATTTTATAATTGGTGACAAATTTTTTTCTCACCAAAAGTCTCAAAATTTTGGCCCCACCCAAAAAAACTAGAGGGAAAACCTTTGGTGACGAAATTTAATTTTACCTCACCTAAAAAGAAGTATTTATTGACGAAAATAAATTTCGTCACCTACTATTGTTTACTTTTTTATTATATGTGACAAAATTTTATAATTCGTCACAGATTATTCTTATTTAGTGACAAAATTTATTTTCTTCACTACCTTTCGTCACCATAGGTTACTTAGAAAGATGATTAACTTGTGTTTTGTTTTGAGGGAGAGAAAGAAAGAGGGGAGAGGAAAACTTAGAGAGCTAATTACTTAGTATTCTATTTTTTTTATTACTGCCCAAAATGTAAAATTTTTCCCTCCAAAATTAGTGAAAAAATAATTTCCTCACTAAAAAGTCTCAAAATATTAAAAATTATTAGTGACAAAAATATATTTCTCACCAAATGGTCTTTAAATATTTAAAATCAAGTTTCTCAAAAAATATATATATAATTATTGGTGACAAAAATATATTCCTCACTAATAATTTTATAATTGGTGGCAAATTTTTTTCTCACCAAAAGTCTCAAAATTTTGGCGCTACCAAAACAAAATTAGCGGGAAAACACTACAAGAAAAAGCAGAATTGGCAACTAAAAATAGAATTTTCGTCACTGAAAATAGCAGAATTGGCGACTAAAATGGAATTAGTAGCCAAAAGTGAAGACTTTTGACAACTAAAACAGTTTAGTAGCCGATTATATGGGTTTTAGCGACTAAAAAAATTTTTGTAGCCAAAAGTGAAGGTTTTTGGCGACTAAAAACATTTAGTAGCCAAAAGTATAGGTTTTGGCGACTAAAAAATAGTTTGGTCGCCGATTATACGTGTTTTACCGACAAAAATAAATTTTGTAGCTAAAAGTGTACAATTAGTGACTAAAATTCAGTTTAGTCGCCAAAAGTGGTTATTTTTAGGCAGGAATGAATTTTTTTAGCAACTAAAATATAATTAGTAGCCAAAACTATAGAATTGGCGACTAAAAAATAGATTTAGTCGCCAAAAGTGGTCTCATTTTTTTTTTTAGTAAATAATTTATTTTTTACATAAATTATAAATTATAAATTATAAAAATAACTATGTTTATATATATAGTTTTATATTAATACGGGTTAATATACTATATAAATAATATATGTTGCGTATATATTCATGTGGTGTTGTAGTAGCATAGTGGAGAGAGTGTGTTGATAAAGGTTTAGAATGTGGGAGGTTGGTGATTCGAATCTTAGAAAAAGCAGAAAAGTTAGTATTTTTTTTTTCACGGAATAACCTTTGGCGACTAAAATTATTGGTCGCCAAAAGTGTTTCTTTTGGCGAATACACGGTTTGGTCGGCGATTCATTGACTATTGGTGACTAAAAGATTAGTAGCTAAATATATAATTTTAAAAAGTGTAATTCACTATTGGCGACCAAAATTTTGGTCGCTAAAAACCTGCTTTTTGCCGACTAAAACTTTTTTAGTCGCCAATACCTTCCCCGACCATGTTTTCGCGACAAAACCGGCGACTAAAAAATTTAGTCGGGGAAACTAAAAAGTCAACTTTTGGCGACTAAAAATTTAGTCGCCAAAGGTGCTTTTTCTTGTAGTGAAACCTTAGGTGACAAAACTTAATTTTTCCTCACCTGAAAAGAAGTATTTATTGACGAAAATAAATTTCTTCACCTATTATTTTTATTTTTTTATTATATGTGACAAAATTTTATAATTCGTCACAGATTATTCTTATTTAGTGACGAAATTTATTTTCTTCACTGCTTTTTGTCACCATGGGTTACTTTTGTTGTAGTATTAATGTATATATTTTTAAAAATATTCGGGTACCCTTTTATTTTACTCCGCTACATTATTAATTTGTTATGATCTCAGTTATTGTCGTGTCGTAATGCCTAACCCCTAGGTACTAGGTTTGGGTCGTGACAATGCTCCTTTTCGCCTTGAGCCTCGTTGTTACTTTCGTCTTTGTCAGACTCATCATCCCAAGTGATAGCAAATTCTTTCTTCTTCCTTAAACAATTAGGGCATTCTTGAGCAAAATGGCCAAGACCTTGATATTCATAGCATTGGTCTCTTTGAGAGATCCGTTGTATTTTTCCTTTCTTCTTCTCCAATTTAGGATCAATTTTGAGTTTTTCTTGTCCCTTGGATTTGTGAGTTGATTCCACAAGATTAGGTTTCATTTTTCGAATAGACTTGTTAAATTGTTTAACAAAAACATATGTAATCATGGAATCAACCTCACAATCCTCATCGAAATCCTTTCCAACTCTATAAGCACTACTAACAGCAAGATCATTTTCTTGTTTCTTTTTGAAATTTATATGAGCCTTAAAGGTTTGGAGATTTTCAACCAAATGATCTAGCTTGAGATTGTCAACATCTTGAATCTCCTTAATAGCTGTAACTTTTGGTTGAAATTGATCAGGTAAGAATCTCAAAATTTTTTCCACAATCTTGGATTCTAATATTTTTTTTCACCTAAATTGAATATGAAATTTACAATGTCACTTAACTTCGCATAAAATTCATCAAAGGTCTCACTATTTTTCACGGAAAGGTTTTCAAAACAAGAAGTGAGCCTTTGAAGTTTTGAGCATTTAATAGAAGGAGTGCCCTCATGAATAGTTTGTAAGATATCCCAAGACTCTTTTGCGACTTCATAATTACAGATATGACTAAACTCTTTAGGTGTGACGGTGCAAAAGAGAGAATTGATTCCTTTACTATTCTAGCTATTATTTTGGTAATCAGCTGTGTCCCATTTATCAATTGGTTTGGGGAATGTTACTCCATCAATGGTAATCGTCAGTTTGGTCCACCCACACATGATGAATTGCCAAAAATTTTCATCAAAAGATTTCAAAAGCGCTCTCAGCTGAGCTTTTCAAAAAGGGCAATTAGATCAGTCAGGTAGAGGTGGTCGCACCGTAGAATTTTCTTCACGAATTGAATCCATTATCACAAAACAAAACAAAGATAAAGTGACCTGCTCTAATACCAATTGAAAAATCTAAAATTATGAGATATTGATTCATAATTATGTTTCAATTTTAAACAAGAAATAACAATCCCAATCAAACAATCAAAGACAAATCGACACAATGATTTAACGTGAAACAAACCGTAATTGGAGCGCTTTGAATTATGATAAAAAATCACAGGCCAAAGCCACAAAATAATCTACTAAGAAGACAAAAAGGAATTAGACATGTGTACCCTCAATTACCTAGCGAATCCATGCCCGAATTGAACTGATCCTGATGTGCCTCTCTTACCACCGTTTTCACCTCGGAATTGTCTTGCTAAACGTTGAATCCATAATGTTGATGTTGAATCCATGATGATGAGCCACCCTAGAATCCACCAAAGCTTCAGGCTCAAGTTCGTCAGAATCTACTGAAGAATAACTCTCTCTTTTGTGAATAAAAGAAAATAAATAAACCCTTTGATGATGTTAATATGAAGTTCATAGATCCATTGATCACTCTCAAATCATCAAGGAAACACTCATAAAAATATCCTCCAATATAGAAAACCTTGTAGCTTTGCTCTCTTTGAATTTGGACGGCTTAAACCCTAAAAACAGCAAACGACACACTTTATAGTAAACTGAATCGCAATGACCCCTCGAGCAAACTCACTAAAATGTGTGCGCATCACTCGAGCCAAGACTCTACCTCTTAAGCGCAAAATAGATTCTTTGAGAAGTTCAAATTGCTTTACAAAAATACTACATGATGTCATTCACCACTCGAACGCACATTTCATCGCTCAAGCGAACTCCCTAAAACATGTGCCCATTGATCAAGCCAAGACTTTACCACTCGAGCGCAAAATGGATTCTCTCAGAAGTTCAGACTGTTCTGCAAAAATACTGGATGATGTCATTCACCGCTCAAGTGGTCAAACAACTTTGGCTTTGGGAGCGTAGTGGCAAACATGAAAGCCTCAAGATCATAACCTCCTCTGCATAGACACAATTCAGGGTTGGATTCGCATCTAAACACTCACATCCGCACTGAAACATAAGAGCAAGTAAAATTACAACTGAAAGGAGTTTTGTCAAGCGGGATTGCCAATTACAAAAACCTAACACAAACAATCTAAATTATCTAGCACGTAGGAAAGTGATTTAGCTTGTTGTTTCACAATTGATAAATCAATACAAAGGATTTAACGTGGAAAAAAAAAATCATGAGCTAAAAGCCACTAAATAATCCACTAGGAAAATAATAAAATTACACAAGAGTACAAACAATTACCCAATGCTCACTCAAGAATTAACTTTCATTCCTTGTGCCTCTTCCATCAACATTTTCGTCTTAGAATTGATTAGTTCAGTGTTGAATCCACAACACAATTCAACACCCAAGTCAAATCCACGACGATGAGCCCTTTCGAGCACCTTCAAAACCTCCAAGCTCAAACCCTTCGAAATCCACCAACGAACGCTCTAAAAAGGTTCATTAGTAACAAACCCCTTTATATAACCAATTCAATCCATGTGAAGCAACACACTCACAAAATCATCATGGGAAATAGAAGCAAAGCTCTGTAGATGAATATTCAATAGCTCTTAGGTCTCAAAACTCATATTTGGAAGCGATAAACCTAAAATATACAATTAAGGCAGCTTTAAACAAAACAGGGTCATGATACATTTTAATCTTAGCGCTATACCGGCTTGTATCAGTCGCGGTACTCCATTTTTCTGATACAAACTGGCCGGTACGTAGTGTATCGGCCGATTTTTAGAACTATGGGTGGGGCAGTAGTTAGAGGTGGAGCAATGATAGAGAAAGTTGTTGACAGTTAAGGGAGTGACAAGGTTGGGTGGTATGGTGGAGGGGAATGGTAGATGAGAAATGGGGTGTTGGTGGGGCGGTGTCTAGAATGGGTGATTGAGGAGTATGGTAGTGGCGTAGGAATGAGGTTGAAAGGTAGGGTAAGGATAGGAGATAGACTGAAATGTGTTACGATGGGAAGAAAACAAGAAAAAAATAAAATTGTAAATTCATAACTTTAGTGGACGGTATTGAAGTTGTTATGAAATTTGTTACGTTTATTAAATGACAAACACTTATAAAGGGTTTACGTAATTTCTCAAACGTGAGCAGTGTATCTGTAGATAATATTTAGAAATTATATGTATATTTTATCTACAAGAAAAAGAAAATTAATGATATACAGTATTTTTTATCGTATTAGGGTTACATTGTCTTTAAGAAAATATTTAAGACCCTTATTTTAGGAGACCTCTATGACCTCTAAATAATTGTGATTAGTCATATGTGCTTTTGCTCTTTCATTTTTTTTTATTTTTTTTTTAAGACTTTTCTTAAGTGTGCAACTTACACCTTACACTTACGCCTTTCTGTTTACTGTCCTGTTTTATATTTACATCTTTCACTTACACCTTTTGTATTGATTGCATATAATGTGCAACCTTCATTACAGAACTTTTTTTTATCTGTCTGACACATATGCGTGAAGTCGTGAAAATGGAGCGTTTGCAGGGGTCTGTATCAATTCTGTTATCTTTACGGGGAAACCATGAGATATCACCGTCCTAGTCCTTTGTGTTCCCTATATATGTAGGTGCCTTTATAATTTAGGTTAATGTATAGGTATAGTATAGGCTTTATAGCATCTTAAATACCTCCATTAAGGTTGATCAGTTCTTGGTGTTCTGATATTTCACAGAAAGTGCTAAGCTTTCATGTTCACAACCACAACAGATAGCCTCCATCAACATCAAGCCTCTCCAAAAATCATATTTTTTAAGGACAAAATATAAGATTACAGATATGTTTTTCTAAAAATAGAAACAAAAAAAATTTACTTTTGGAAATGTAATTTCACTTTACCGAACGTGGCTTACCGGGTGATAAAATGTAATTAGCAACAAATATTTTAGTTTTAATGACAAAATCAATTAGTTCTTAAAAGTCTTACATGTTGTAATGTGTTTAAAGAGGTTCAAATTGAAATTAGGTAAAAATAAGCCCTTAATTTATTTTCCATTAAGCTATGCCGAAAAATTAGAAAAAATTTCTTAGAATTTCTGCCAACTAGCCAAACCTTTTTTTTAATTTATTGAATTTCATAAATTGATGCAACTAGATGGAGTATTATGGCAATTGTTGATATAATAACATAAAGAATATACCACAAACAATTGACTTGAATAGCATCCTCCTTCAATGATATACGGCTTTTTCTTAAGAAATCGTGATATATATATATACTAGTTACAAAACACTCGTACAAGGCATGGGTTAAAAATTATAATGAAAAAATTGTATGAAAAATTAAATTAAGTACGTTATTTAAGCTAATCACTTGTGTTCTCTCTTTTATAAGAGGAATAAATACCTTAACTTTTTATAAATTTTAGACATCGAAATAGGATAATTTACACCTTGTCTCATTGAACTATTACCCAATATCATTTTACCTCCTCAACAAAAAATGCTATATTTTTTTCACCTTAAATTATTAATTTGTAGCAACGTACACTTTCTTTTAAGGACTTATTTTTTGAATAGACAAAGAAATTGATATGTGGGATTGCACATGGCATCTAAAATTAAATATTTAAAATGATATTATCAGTCTATCTGGTATAATTTTAAAAAATTATTCTTGAGTTTTTGCTTATTTTTATTTTTATTTTTAATCTTTGATTTAAAGTATCATTGGGAAAATATATTATTTATAGTTTTAAATGAAATCATAATTTTTTTTTTTATCACAACGATTCATTTTTTAAAAAATATTTATAACACAACCACAATGGTTCCTAATATAATCGTAATAATTCATAAGTAAGAATTTCACAATATAATCAAAATTCTTTATAATTATCTCCACAAAAAATAATATTCATAAGTCATTTTTTGAAAAAAATCAGACAAATAAGAAATAAGAAGAATACTTACAAACTTATGAAAGTATAATACTCATTTGCACAAATTTAGTACATAAATTACTTCTACTTCATGAATTTGAATTTTCTGATTTTTTTTTTTTTTTTTTTTTTTTTTTAAGGAACGCGTGCACCCCAACTTTTGTAAAGATAAATATTAAGAAATAATAATAAAAACAACATGGAGAAATGAAAAAAAATGCAGGAAAAGAAAGTACAAAAAGACAAAATTTTAAAAAATAAAATTAAAAAAATGAAAAGGAAAAGTGGCTAGAAAGAAATTAGCCATCACATCTAACAAGACAAAGAAGCAAAAAGCATTTTATGAAGACAAAATAGAGGGCAAAATTGGCAATAGAGAAAAAAGCAAGCCATCTTTAATGTGAAGTGGCTCTTATTACCATAGATATATACTAGACAGCAACCGCGAATGAAACAGTTAGATCAATCATGATAATTATTGAATTTGAAGAAATTAGATCTAAAAGTGGTAATTTCGTTATAAAAAATCGTGATAAAAATTTTAGCTGTATTTGGTTGTGCTTTGGAATCATGATTCTACATGTGTGTTTGAGCTCCATGTTTGGTAAGAGTTTTGGAATTAATTTTCCAAAACTCTGCCGAAAGCTCTGTCTTTTCTGCGTCTGTTCTGCGCGTTGTCTGCAATTTTTTTTTCCGTTAGGGTCGTCCGGCCGGTTGACCGGCCGGCTGACATTTTTTTTTTTTTTTTTTTTTACAATTGATATGTTAATTAATTTATAATCGAAAAATATATTTTCTAAATTTTTTATGTGCTTTAAAATAATTTTGAGTGGTATGTTTAGTTATGAGTTGTAAATTTTTGTATTACATATCAAATGTCACATCAACAATTCCCCACTCAAATTAAAACTCTTTTCAAAACTATTTTCAAAACTCTTTACCAAACAAATTTTCTACACTCAAATCATAATTCCACAACACACAAACTCAAAATAAAATTTATTATTATTATATAAATACGTGTATTACAATATATAATGATTTTAAAGGTCAAAGTTTTTACTTTTTAAAAATAAAAATTTTACCGCAAAAAATATTAGAGACTAATTTTTGTCATCATTAGAGTCGTGACTAAAAAAGTGATTTGAAAGGACAAAAAAAAAAGGGTTAATTACAACAAGGGTTAATTACACTAATAGTCCCTATAGTTTGGGGCTTGTATCACTTTGGTCCCTGACTTTTCAATTGTGACACATTTGACCCTGAATTTTGAATCTTGTTCCAAATAAGGACAATTGAAAATATCATTAGCTTTTTCAAGGGTAAAATTGTCAATTTGATAAAATATTTATTAATTTGACAAAAATAAATGTCAAAAAAATATTTTTAATTTTTTTAAAATTATTTTTATTCACCAATGATAAAATTATGTAAAATTAATAAAAATTACATGATTAATTTTTTAAAATTAATTTTACATGATCATCATCCAAATACATAATAAAAATTAATTTGGTAAAAAAATAAATAAATGTCTAAAAGATTTATCAATTTTACATAATTTTATTTTTAGTGGGTAGAAATAATTTTTAAAAATTTAAAAATATTTGTTTGACATTTATTTTTGTCAAATTAGTTGATATTTTATCAAATTGACAATTTTACCCTTGAAAAATCTAATGATATCTTCAATTGTCCTTATTTGGAACAAGATTCAAAATTCAGGGTCAAATGTGTCACAATTGAAAAGTCAGGGACCAAAGTGACACAATCCCTAAACTATAGGGACTATTTGTGTAACTTGCCCTTACAACAATAACACTTTTAACTTGATGTCCAAATCTTTTTTCTATTTTTTCTTTTATTTTATTTTTTAGTTATGTTTACAATATTTATAATTCTATAATGCACTCATCCAAGTAACAACAAAATTTTCATTTGATTCCTAAATGTTTGTAAATTCTATCCGATATTCTTTTTTTGTTTTTTAGTGTGATTTCCAATTTACTTGGAGTCATTTGATAATCACAATAACCAAAAATAAATGTTATTCAGTGTGTTTGGTTTGAATTTTTTGGATTAAGTTTTTTGAAAATTGAGTTTTTTGATTTTCGTGTATTTTTTGTTTTTAGCGAATATTTTTAAAATTTTAAACATTTTTTTTTATTTTTTTAAATGCACCTTACTTAGATGTATCTAAAAAGTAAAAAAATTTGTGAAAAAATATTTTAAAAAATTAATAAATACATAAAAATATAAAAAAAATGTACTGAATTCTTGTATTTTTTTTGTATTTTTGGTATTTAGTGAATTTTTTAAAAAAAATTTACAATTTTTTTGCTTTTTAGGTATATTTATGTTAGGTGTGTCTAAAAAGTAAAAAAAATTGCTTAAAATATTAAAAAAATTCAGTAAAAATAAAAAAATACGAAAAATAAGAAAGTAAAATTTTCTGAGAAGTATTTTTTGAAAAATGAAAACAAGCAAGCTGAATCTGTAATTTCTGATTTATGTAATTACTTGAATTTTTAGAGCTAGAAAGATAGCATGTTGTGTACATGCATATTGAAATCAACAGAAATGATACAGTCGTGAATGTGAGAAAGAATAACAATGGACACAAGTTATATAATTAATTCAAATAGAAATTTTAGGGAATATTTTTTAAGGACACCCAAAAAGTTTATAGTCGCTCAGGTCCTTTAAAAAAAAGGTATCTGTATCAAGTTTATTGGAACAAAATACCCTTGCATCATTCTCTCTTCACGATCGATTATTGTAGTGAAATTTGTAGTAGCATTACCCATTGTTTAGTTGATTTTCTTTACCTAAAAACCTAGGCTAAATTTTTCTTTGTGTAATGGCCAGAGAAATTTGTATTCAATTAATTTTCTCTGGCTAAAAACTTGGGCTAAAATTCTCTATCATTGTAATGAAATTTGTAACAACATTACCCCTTGTTCAGTTGATTTTTGGTCTAAAAACCTGGGCTAAATTTCTCTCTGTGTGATGGTCAGAAAAATTTGATTTTCTTCTCCTTGTCATGTTGACTACACTTGATATATGAAATTTCTCTAGTTTGTTCATTTTCTCTAGTCATCACACACTTACTTAAAACTCTTTTGTGCATTTGAATTTCACTAGCCACATTACAACCCCTTGAGATATGAAATTTATCTAAGTTTGTATTTGTTCATGTGTATGTGCGGAATTTCACTAGCCACTTGCTCTTGAGATATGAAAATTCTCTGGTCATCACACACTTGTGTATGTGTGAAATTTAGGAAAATTTAGAAATCACATAAAAAATACACAGTGAACTTCCAAATCAAAATTGTCCAGCTTACAAAATAATATGTCCACAAAATTACAAAACAAAAAAAATTTACAAACTTAACAAATAAAACATCTAACATAGAAATTTATATATGTTAAAATAACTATTGAACAACGGTTTCAATTTACAATATATAATTTAAAGAAATTTACAAATCATATACATATTACAAACTAACCTTATAAACTTAAATTAATTTTGAAAATCACAAAACAAAAACAAAAGCGTATTCAAATAATAAAAAAACACAGAGAAAATCTTATTTACAAACTATTCCATAAATCTAATCCAGAGAAATTTATAAATCATAAACATACTAGACAGTAAATTGTTCTGCCTGTCAAATTCCATCACTAAAAAATAGTTTCCCACCAATATAAACCACAAAAGCTTTAACAACAGAGAATTAATTACAAAAATACATGTCTTCCAAAACAAAACTCTCTAACAATGAAACAGAAAGCATGAACACCTCCACGGGAATGAAAACACTATAATCATAATTGAAATCAACTCGAATAAAGCTTCCAAAATCAAAAATCCTAGCCCGAAATAATAATAAATAAATTAAAAAAAAACACAAATCAAAATCGAAATTGAAAGAAATTACAAATCCAAATCCAAATGCCAAATCAGAATTGAAATCACAAACACCAATAGATGAAAGCCGAAGATACATCGTAGAGAGATATATGGTTTAGAGGAAAAATTAGGGTTTATAGAATTAAATGGGCATTTTAATTAATGTATACCAAAATTTGTCTTTATCCTTCTACAATTTTAAATCTTAGGGACTTTAATTTTTGTTATCTTTAAACTCTTATACAAAATATATGGAGAACTTCTCCCTAATTTTTTCAAAATTTTACAAACTCATAATTTAGGTTAAAAAATTTACCTTGAAAGTAAATGCGTGCTTGAGATTTAGTTGGTGTATTATGAGATTTATATACAAAATGAATCTGGGCCACACATTGATATTTTAAGATTAAATGATGAATAAACAACTGAGATTTGCTTAAATTACAAATTACATTCTATGGTTCTAAAAATTACCAATACTTTCTTGTCAAAATTTTCCATTTAACAGAGTTAACAGAAACAATGAAATTTTTAACTCTTTCCCTATACAATAATAAAATTACCAAAGCTGTTAATTAAAATATATTTATGGCATTATAAAAAACTATTGATTAAGGGTTAATTAGTGAAATTGATCATTTATTATGCTATTAGAAATTTGAAAGGATGAAATGTAATTTTTAAAATTATAGGAGGCTAGTGATATTTTAAATAAATTTTAGATGATACATTTATATAATTAGGGCAAATTACATATACCTCCCTCGAGGTTTAGCTAAATTACAGATACCACTGAGATTTCGAAAATTACAGATACCCCTTTGAGGTTTATATTTTCATAACAATTTGTCCCCTAATTTGTTATAAAAATAATACCTTGAAGGGAATATCTGTAATTTTTTAAACTTCAAGGAATATCTGTAATTTTGCTAAATCTCGAAGAGGTGTATATAATTTGTCCTTAAAATAATCATATTTTAAAATAAGATTTTAGATTAAAA